>LOEQ01000259.1:80469-91860 GCA_001685075.1 Bramus lutescens | reverse complement strand
TCTCTCTCTTCCCCTCCCTCCCCCACCGTGTGTGTGTGCGCGCACGCGAGAATCTTTTATTGAACCTAGAACTTTCCATTTTCTGCTAGACTGACTGCCAGTAAGCCTGCGATCTATGTCTTCCCCTCCCCATCACGGGGCTTGCAGGCACAGCTCTCTGTGAGTGAACTCAGGCCCCCATGCTTGCACAGTGAGCCATCTCCCTATTTCCCCATTTCTACTTTTATGCATCTTAAAGATTTATTTTTTATGTATGTGTGTGTATGCACATGTGTGGGAGGGTAGCTGGGAGGCCAGGAGAAGGTTCTGGATCCCCTGGAGCTGGAGTCATAGATTGTTGTGAGCTGCACATTGTGGACTCTGGGAACTGGAGCTCATAGCCTCTGAAGAATGACAAGCAGGCGTGCATCCTAACCGCTGAGCTGTCCTTTCTAGTCCTCATCTTCTACTTTTTAAAGGGTCCAATTATTTCGTGCTTTTGCTTTGCTCTGTCCATTCCATCTTAGTGGCTAACTTTAACACTTATCATCAGGACATTGATGTGTCTGTCTGACCTGATTCTATGCAGGCCATGCAGGCCCTTATTCAGAAAGTGGAACCCTGAGGAAGAGGAGGACTAACTCATTCTTCGTGGACCCGCTTCCCCACACTCCAGCAGGATGCACACAGAGCATCCTTTCTCATTGGCTACAGTCATCCTTTACTCTGCCTGGGCCCAGACAGTGATAGGTGATGGTTTTAGTTCTTCTATCCTCTTGGAGGACAGTCAGCATCTCTGTTTGCTCAATGGATGGCCCTCCTTCCACAGTCTGCCTTCCCACTGGGTCGCCCCAGACATCAGTGTCTCCCCAGCGGTACCACGTGCACCTACTCTGTAGAGGCTAATCTTTGGTGCTGTAAACCATGACTTGCCTACAGCTGGTTAGTGGTGCTGATCAGAGGTTTCTTTGTAGACTGCGTGTGTGCTAACAAGTTGTGTGGGAAACACAAACTTGCTGCCGTTGTGGACACTGTTAACTGAGTGTGTTCAAAGCTGACGTGTGCATGCACCGAGTGGTGAGTTCCCCCTGCTGTGTCAGCCCTCTTCCGTCTGCTGGAGGAACCCTGGCAAGAAAGGCAGGGTCCTCGTCTATAGGGTATTTCCACTGGAGTGGATCAAAGGCCACGTGGTAAATATTGTTCATTTTGCTGACTACACTCTAAGTTTCTCATCTTGGCCACTGTGGTTGGGAAGTAGCCGCAGCTAGGATGAGCTAGTATGATTCAGTACTTTATTTACAAAAACGGGCACCCACCATAGTTGGATAACTCCTGCTGTAGAAGATGAAATTCCAGTCATAACTGCCTCAGATGCCTCATTTCCTTAGTGAACATTAGCTTAATCCCATGTATAAGCTTTTGTTTTGACTTTACAGGTCTTATCTCTTTTTCTCAAGCCTCTAATTATTTGAGTCTTTTTCAACTGTTGAGGACAGGACAGAGGAAGGCTCTCAGATCAGGCAGAGGCCGGGGAGTCCAGGTTAGTAAGTAGTGTGGCTGTAGCCCCCTGCTGGTTCCTTCCGGTTGTTGCAATTTTATGATGGCTGAATTTCAGGGTCCCTCAATAGTCCATCTGAGCCACTAAAGCACTAGGTCAGCGGTTCTCAACCTTCCTGATGCTGCAGCCTTTTAATACAGCCCCTCATGTGGTGACCCCCAACCATAAAATTAAAATTATTTCATTGCTACTTCATAACTGATTTTGCTACTGTTAAGAATCCTAATGTAAATCTAATGCAGGATATCTGATATGTGACCCCCCCCTCCAGGAGGTCGCGACTCACAAGTGCAGAACTAAGGTGTCGGGTGATTTAATACGGCTTTCTCTGCCTCAGTTGATCCTCAGTTGTAGACAACTTTCAGGACCTCTGTCAGTTCAGCTTGTCTCATTGCTGTGTTTAAAAGGCAAACCTGAGTTTTGAGCCACCAGCTGGCATTATTTACATTTGCACTGTGGCATAAAGCAGCTCATCCCAGCTTTGGGTGCTCCCAGCATGCCCTTGCCAGCGCTAACCAGCCTGCCGCCGTTGGTTACTGTAGACATATGGGTCACGGAGATGCTTCTTACAATTAACTGCTGATGGCGTAGAAAGAGAGTTGGACCAACAAGCCATACACAGACGAAGTAAGAGTTGGGGAAACACCGTCGCGTGCAAAGGAGACCAGCAAGGGACGGTGTTTATACGGTGCGCCAGTTTGAGTCAGTGCACACTACGTGACGAGGTTAGCCTGTAGATTCTACAGTGTGATGGCTGAGGGTAATTAATCAGCTATGTCCTCTTGTGTGAATGTCTCAGCTGATTAGTCTTGGAGTCAAATCAAGCCATCCAGCGGGTTGCTTCTGGGGATGCTCGTCATAGACTGTCAGCTCTCCTAACTGCCCGCTTCTCTTCCTTATGAAATTATTGTCCTTTTAGTATTTGCCACTTTCATCGCTAGATTCCCTTCACACTTTTTAAACTGATATTTCAGTACAATGAGAAAGCAATAGTTTTTACTGCCAAAGCTGGGATCATCACTTAACTTTTAGAAATAGACACGGAAATAGGTTATGTATTTGTACATAAAGAGGACCTTCACGTCTTACAATCTTTACAAAGTGAATTGAGAACTGCGCACCTTGTTTATAGACTTTTAATGATACGAATGAGCCCATCGCCTAGTCTTTAAAGAGAACAAAAGACCAAGAACCAGAACTAAACTACAAAGACATTTCTTGGTGACTCCAAAATAAACCCATCCAGAGCTAAGTCTCTGTCCCGACAGCCGAGGCCTCTACCGTTTTCCAGGCCCCGAGCTCCTAGTCTTGGCTTCTACATTTTATTCCCCTTGTTCACTGTGGTGCCCAGCCTGGTCCTCTCTGCTGTGCAACCTCGCTTCCTTTATTTAGCTGTCTGCTCTTTCAGAAAGTTTTCCTGGGTGCATTCAGTGTCCCTCGGCCACATCCCAGCATCCGGCATCACAATCTGTGCATGCGTGTAGTTTGTTGCTCAGATATTTACCTAAAAATATTTTTGTGTGTTGTGGGGGGAGGCGGTCCGTGCCCGTCTGGAGAACAAAGAAGGTGTTAGTTGCCCTGGAGCGGAAGGCAATTTTGAACTGCTGGATGTGTGTGCTGGGGACTGAGCTCCGGTCCACTGTGAGGGGAGAAGCAGCATGGTTCTCCATTGCCGAGTCATTTCCCCAGCTGCTTACTGTGCATTTCTTAAGGCTGCCGTGACAAACGTAACAGATGACCAACACGTCCTGCCCCAGATCTGGAGGTCGGAAGTCAATGTACGGACAGCACCGTTGCCCTCTGCAGACCCTTCCTTTCCTCTTCCAGGTCCTGGCTGCTGCCACTAACCTGCTGTGTTCCATCTGTCTTCACGTGGTCTCCTCACGTGTCTGTCACCATAGGGCCTTCTCTCTCTCTCTGTGTCTTGAGAAGACCAGCCCTGTGTGTGTGTGTGTCCCCTCTTGTCATGTCTGTATGTATGGGATGTGTTACTCTTTTGGCTTTTTGAGGGACTCATCAGCCAGCTCCCAAATAAATCACACACAGAGGCTTATTACTTATGAATGCCCAGCCTTTGGTTGGCTTGTTTCTTGCCAGCTTTTTAACTTAAATTCTCCTGACTAGCTTTTACCTCTGGACTTTTATCTTTTCTCTATTTCTGTATACCTTTCTTCCCATCTTACTCCGTAACTGGCTGGGTGACTGCCCCCACATGTTCTCCTTCTATTTATACTCTGTCTTCCAGCCCCACCCATCCTTGCTCCCGCCTCGCTATTGGCCGTTCATCTCTTTATTAGGACCATCAGGTGTGTTAGACAGGCACGGTAACACAGCTTCACAGAGTTACACAAATGCAGAATAAACAAAAGCCACACATCTGAAAATAATATTCCCCAACAGCCTCTGTTTCTGTGGCTTTGTGGTGTGTGTGTATGTCTTTACGTGGCCTCTATGTCTATATGTGGCTTCTCTGTCTGTCTGTGGCTTCTGTGTGTCTGTATGTGGATTCTGCGTCTGTCTTTATGTGGCTTTTGTGTGTCTGTGTCTTCCTAGCCTTCTCCCTAAATCGGTATCTTTACATGACCTTATTAAGATTTGAGACTCATTCTAATCCAGTGTGACCCTCTTTTAATTAATAACATGTGCAAAATTTTATGTCCAAATAACAAACAGCACATTCTAGGGTTCTGGGTAGACAAGAATGTTGTGAACTCTATTATGCTAAAGGTGTTAATAGTAGGTTTGTTTTTCTCAGCTTTGTTTGTTTTGTTTAGCCAGTATGTTGGAAAGAATTCTTTATAATGAAAGAAATTTAAGAATTTAGCAAATAACTTTTTAAAGTTGCTGTATTTGTATAGTGCGACAAGTCAAAAATCTTGTTTCATTCTCGGAATGGTACGAAAATAAATGATGTCTAGTACATTCACCATTGCCTGTCTTAAATGCAGTTCTAGGCGATCGCTACCTCATACAAATGATTCTCTATTTTAGGACTGCAGCATCCGACAGAAAATAGACCTAGAAATCCGCATGCGAGAAGGAATATGGAAGCTGCTCTCCCTGAGTACAAAAAAAGACCAGGTTTTACGTGCAGTTAAGAACCTCATGGTGTGCCATGCTCGGATAGAGGCGTACACGGCGGAGCTCCAGAAGTTAGAAGAACAGATTGCAAGTCAGACTGGAAGATGGTTAGTGCTGAAGTATACCTACACTTTACTGTAGTTTGGTATTTGAACAGCAGACACGGTGTCATTTAAGTGGACGTAAAAAATGTCAGATCACCAAACCTTCTAAAGGCAAGCATGGAAGTGTCAGCCGGCATAAGGGTTGTGTGAACGGGAGAGCCTCAAGGATGTTCACTGAACAGCCACTTCCGTGGAGTGGTTCCTGGTTCATTGTGGGAAAGTGGCTTAGGGGCAAAGACTGGAGAAAGGGCAGAGATGGAGAGAGTGAAATCCATAGAAAATTGTCCTTAAGAGACTAATTGCTGGTGCTAGAGAGGTGGCTTTAGTGGCTGCTCACAGCCATCGGTCACCCGAGTGCTAGGATACTGTGCCCTCTTCTGGCTTCCTTCGGGATCCTAGCATGCCTATGGTGCACATACATATGTGCACATAAAACACCCATGCCTGAAAATAAAAATAAAAATCTTTTTCAAAAATTAATTGCTTAGAAACAAAGAATAGCAGCAACTTAGATAAATTGAGTGGGCCACAGATTACAAAGGCGGAAGTAGAAGGAAACTCCAAACAGACAAGCACAGCCCTTCCTGTGGTGAGCAAGTTCCAGGGAAGGGAGTAGCATCCTCCGAAATGTTGCCAGCTAGTTCCCGACAGGGCTTGCTGGTTAGTTTCTGGTCCTGAGGTCTCTGTCACTTCACATAGCCTTCGTGCAACAGTTGGAGCATTTGTGTATCATATATAGCCCCTCCTATCCCACAGATAATGCCAGGTCTTTCCTTGACCTTGGGTGAACTCCTTGTTGTAGAGGCTTGATTTCAGGGTCTCTTAGTATAGCCTTAGGCTCCCTTGTTGTTGGTAGTTCTGGCACAAGTGAAAAGTCTCTGTGTGCTTTAGTGGTTATTGGGTGGGGCCCTGCGTCCTTACATTAAATTCCTTAAGAGCAAGGTATGGACAGGTCAGTGATGTTTCTGTAAAAGTAAAACAGGAATAAGGCTGTGATACAGTAGACACCTAGATGCAAAGTAGCTAGTTTGTCACTGGCCTTACCTTACTACAGATGCCGTAACCTGTGCCTCAGTCATTGCGTTGCCGGGGCATTATGGCGTGATGAGGTAAAGCCTCCATATGGGGTTGTAGACACACAACAGAACACTTTAGTGCTCAGGAGGTCTCCTAGTCTCCGTATCATAGCCCCCAGCATTACTAATAAA
This sequence comes from Bramus lutescens, assembly GCA_001685075.1. Classification (NCBI taxonomy): domain Eukaryota; kingdom Metazoa; phylum Chordata; class Mammalia; order Rodentia; family Cricetidae; genus Bramus; species Bramus lutescens. Next base: position 85,930 of record LOEQ01000259.1, on the reverse strand, counting down.
ATTGTCGCGCTAGCATCATCTAGGAAGGTGTTTGGAGGCCCATGTTCCTAAGCTGGGTCGTAGGTCGCCGAGAGGATGTGCTTATGAATTAGCTATGCCACAAGGACATGCTGGCAGCACGTGGCAGAGCAGAACTTTTGTAAGACAAGGCCTGTGCATCTAGAATGTGGTAAAGCTTGGGCTATAGACTCCTCAACTTTGATGAGGAATTTTTTTTTTTTGATGGCAAAGGATCATTTAATAGGCCAAATTTGAGAAGCTTTGGTTAAAGAGAGTGTGAGACCAGACTGTTTCTCTAGTTCTGGGGTAGTCTTCTGGGACCCGTACCTACCCATTTACTGCCCCTTAATCCTTTGTAATGAATTGTGAGTTGAGCATTTTGTTAACATGGCGTTGTAGCTTCTCTGGAGTCAATGACTAACGAAGATCAGGAAAGCCTCATCTGTGTTAGGTTTATACAGCAAAGATGGGGCAGGGAAATCGAGATTGTGAGTTGAAAATGTGCCCACATTTCTGTTTGTTTTCTTCCTCACTAGTGAAATTATCTTCCTTTCTATGCGCAAACATGTTATGTTTTCATCATTCGTATGAGAGCATTGCAACCCTTTGCTGATATTTCTCGGGATTTGACATGACTCCTGACTATTCCCACGTACTCTGCCTGTGCGCAGCTTCCACTCATATGTGCAGATGCAGCCTCAGGCCACCGACCAAAAATAATGGGAATTACCGTATTTGCCTCCTGATTGGATGGTTGCAAGCTAGTTGAGCGTCCTCCCATAACTTCTTTAGTTCCTTGAAGAAAATGACATAGATTTCTACCATTTGCTCAGCCAGGTTCACCAAGCTCCTTGCTAGTTGCAGGAAGCTTAGTAAGAACTATGCTCAGATGTCCCTGTTTGAAGAGAGCATGTGATGGTATATCATTGCAGGGCAACGTAAGAATCTCTAGCAAACGAGTTCTCTTTAGATACCATGTCTCTTCCTTAGTTTAGTCTGTGAGGGAGAGAAAAGAGCATATATATATCCCATTTTAATGAGAATCACACTGGTCTAACTCTTCTAAAATCTTATGATAAAATGTCAAAAAATTATTACATTGTTATTCCAGAGCAGTGGTTCCCAACTTTCCCAATGCTCTGACCCTTTAATACAGTTCTTCATGATGCGCTGACCCCCGACCATAGAATTATTTTCATTGCTGCTTCATAACTGTCATTTTGCTACTGTTACAAATTGTAAAGTTAAATATCTGCATTTTCTGCTGGTTTGGGGACCATGACCCGCAGGTTGAGAACCACTGCTCTAGGTTTTTTCAAAGCAGAATCCAATCAGAGGGCCGTGGTGCGTCTGAGGAACATCTGATGTGAACTGGATATTGTGGACTGAAGGAAAAACAGTCCCACCAGATGAGGATGGAGGAACAAAGCCGCTCCCCCAAAAGAAATAGCAAATGCAAGCTTAGAGCGAAGGATGAGCTTCAGAGGACACAGAAGGGATGCACTTGGTTGATCTGTGTGGGGTTTCCAGGCAGAAGACCCAGACTGAGTGCTAGGTGAGGTGTGGGATTGGCCCAAGGTACTGGGCTGCCTGTGTTCACTAAGATCTGGAAACCAGGACTGTTAAACTATCCAGGGTGCACAGTGCTCCCAGAGCTAGGCCAGGGACCAAGGACTTCAAAGTCTCCATAGCCCCTGCACCCCACTTCCACCTAAAACCAACCTTGCTTCTTCTTACCTTTCTCAATGCTGTCAAATAATTGCAAGATTTAACGTGTATCTTTTTAAAAAGTTCCTCTTACTGTTTTAAGCAAAAAGAATCCACGATGTAATAGTGTTTGGGGAGATTGCATGGAAGCAGAGGATTGAGTTAAGTAACAGAAATAACCACATTTTAAGGCAAATAGTTAAGACAGGAAGGCACAGAAATAGCAGTGGTCTAGTATCTAATAATGAAATAGCTTTTGTGTGTGTTTTCTAAAGTCGGGACCTTAGTGTGTAGATGACCTGCTGTGTAGACCAGACTAGCCTTGAGCACCCCGTCTGCCTCTGCCTCCCTAGTGCAGAGATTACAGGAATGTGCCACCATGCCTGGCAGGAAATGACTTTTTAAGGTTTACTTTCATTCTGTGTAGGTGTGTATATGCATGAGTACAAGTGCCCTTGATGACTATAGAACAGTACCAGGTCATCCCCTGGAGCTGGAATTACAGGCTGTTGTGAGGCACCCAGCGGTGGGCGCTGGGAACCAGACTCAGACCCTCTGCAAGAATGGCACCTGCTCTGAACTGAGCCATGTCCCCAGTTCCTGAAATGACTGAGCTTACCACTGGGTCTTCACTTCCCATGTTGCCATGGTCTGTATCGTAAACCACCACCGAGAGCTGGTGCCAACGACCAAGTTGTCGCACTTTGTTAAAGCTTTAACACTTGCACTGTGAGCACCGACTTAACTTCCGTCTACTGGGGTGGTGTTTGGAAGAACTGAGAGCAGAGTCGTCGCTCTGCAGTTCAGGAGGAGGAAACCACTTGCCCGGTTCCCCTTCTGAGTTTACAGTGAAAATTAGGGTTCGCGGGGACAGCGGTTAGCTGCGTGTTGCTTCCCCTGGTTTCCTTTCGTGTTCCGAGGCTCTCACTGCCTCCTGCTGCTCACAGGGTCCCGGTTTGCCTACTTCTGCCTTTTGAAAAACCACTTCTTCATCTTGAACTCCTTTGCAGATAAACGCCCGCAAGTGTTCACTGAGCCAGCTGTTAATTTCGTAGCACTCCCGTTTGCTCCTCCGCTGCCTTCTCTCAGTGTGCGTGTGAACACAGTGTTCTGTTGAAGCATTTGGAAAGGAGTTTGCAAGTGGGGCATGCGCACCTCAACAGTTTGGCATGCGTCTGTCTTTAAGAACCGTCCGCATAGTGAGAATATGATTATATGCACAGTGTTAATAGCTTCCTGTATTCACGTTTATCCAGTGGCTTAAAATCTCATGGTCAGGGTTTTTGTTTGTCTGGGTTTTCTTTTTCCCACTAAAATTTAATTTAGTTTCACGCAGTGCACTTGGTTACATCCCTTTGGTTTCTATTAATTCCCCTTTTCTAAAATTTCCTAATGCTTTGAAGCATCTAGACACTAATAATTATAAATACCCTACATTCTGCACTTGTCTGGTAGTTTCCTTAAGTGGTCCTGGAGCCTTCTCCATCTCTTCTTTACTATAGCTGGAAGGTGACTGTGGGGTCCTCTGGGATTGAACCTATGGCCTTGCATTTGGTAAGTAAACTATCACTGTGGTATTGAACCTATGGCCTTGCACTTGGTAGGCAAGATCTCTATCACTGTGGGATTTGAACCCATGGCCTTGTATTTAGTAGGCAAACTCTCTACCTCTGTGGGATTGAGCTATGGCCTTACACTTGGTAGGCAAGATCTCTACTACTAAGCCTCCTACTCAGCTCTTACTCTCTTTATTTTGCAGTAGAGTCTCACTGAGTTGCCCAGGTGTACCTTGAACAGGGGATCCTGCCTCAGCCTTCCCAGCAGCTAGATTATAGGCCTGTGCCTGAAGGCCTCACACAACCTCTTTCAAACAGAGTTGATGTTAGCTTCTTGTCTCCTTTTTCTCTCTTTGCCTTTTGTAAGTGACATCTGAGTGCTGGGACTGGGTGAGTATATTATCCTGCAAGCTTCCACATCAATGGCTTAATCATCCATCTCTACTCCTCTCTTAAATCACTTACTGCAGAGAGGTTAGCAAACAGTGATTGTTTGATTCTTTCCCTCCAGTCCCCATTGGCTAAAATTCTTCCATCAAGGACCTTCTGGGTTTGCCCGTTTTTACTTACCATCTGAGTCCCTTTTTTGCGGTCCTTGCCATCATGGGTGTGGCCATCTACGGTTGACCCACATGGCCACGCCCTAAAGAAACCTGATTGTTTTCCCCTCAGAAGCATCATTTGCCGGCAGGTCTCCAGAGCCCACCCACTCCGTGCTGGAATGTCGACTGGCTTNACCAGCTACCATGAGGTCACGAGTGCAGGGTCCTGTCTTGTCCAGAGGACACTGTTTGGCTTTGGTCCTGCCTGACCCTAGCGGTCTTTTCCTCCCTCCGTTTCTGGGTGATCCCTGAGCCTCGAGAGAGGGGTTGTGATATATTTGTTCTGTGGTTGAGCACAATGCAGACACTTCATCTCTGCACTTTAACTTGTGATTACTACATTCACCACCACCATCCACTGCAAAAAGAAACTTCTCTCAGATACTCTATGTCCATTAGCAAAGTAGTAGTAGTAGGGTCACAACCGGGGCCCCGGGTTCCTGAACAATGGATTCTTGACCAGATTTACGGTCCCGGGCATGACTCTCCTCTTGCAGAGCAGATGTTAAGTCCAGTAGAAAACAGTCAGTTACCCCCATAGCATCCATGCCCCCGTGGCACCCATGAGTGTAGCTTCCTACGCTAGTCATAATTGTAGCTCACAAGTCCACAGCTAGTTAAGACTGTTAATAGCCCCGCCCCTCAGCTTCTTGTAGAGCTAGCCAGCCTTTAGGAAGCTTCTTGGTCAGGAACAAATTGACTCATCCATGCCCTGATGTTTCCAGAAATAGGATTTTACTGTCAGGTTCTGGTGGGTGACCAAGAGCAGTGGCAATACCCTGTATCGTTGGGGGTTCTCAGGCTTGCTTTCTTTTAGAGAGAGAGAGAGAGAGAGAGAGAGTCTCTCTCTTTTTGCTTTAAACAATTCTTTTTATTTATTATTTGTGTCAAGATACTAAGTTAATCCTGCTTTCCCTTTGCTTTCTCTGTTATTTTTGTGTGTGTTTCCATGTGTGCCTGTGAGTGTGCAGTTGGAAGCCAGAGGTCAACCCCAGGTGTTGTTTCTTGGGCATTCTCCACCTTGGTTTTTTGAGACAGGGTCTCTCATTGACCTGGGCTTTCCTGATAGGCCAGAATGGGCTAGGCAATGAGCCCCAGGCACCTACCGCATCCACCTCCCCAGTGCTGGGATTACAAGCTCAGGTCCTCACACTTGTTCACGTGCTCTACCAACTTCTCTCAGCCCTCTTCACTGCATTTTGAATTGTGTTATTTCTACTTTGGTAGAGTGGATAATATTTATATATCAAGACGGTCATCTCCACCTGAGCTCTAGACTTGTCGTCTCATCTGTTACACAGGATAACGTGCATTGCTTTTAATTTTGCTATCCAATGACCTCGAATACGGTGCTATCCAGTGCTGTCACGAGCGAGTAAATCTCACACACAAGTGGCTTTTCTTTCTCTTCTTCACTTTCTTGTATATTTCAAGTGTTTTCCCTTAGAGTTGCTACTTAAAAGGGCAGCTTCCCTGATTACAAAACTTTCAGGCTGTAATTTCTTCCCTTGGGTATTGAAAATCCTCCATGTCTTGGTATTTTTTTTACTAATATTTAATTATTTTTCCTTTGTAAACAGCTTGGTCTTCTTCTTT
>LOEQ01000259.1:37138-49275 GCA_001685075.1 Bramus lutescens | reverse complement strand
TATGGGTTAAGCAAGATGTTAGAGTTAGCCAGGAAGAGGCTAGATATAATGGGCCTAAATGAATACAATTTGTGTGTTGTTATTTTGGGGTATAAGCTAGTCGTGTGGGAGCCAGGTGGGACGAAAAGCAGGCCTACTCACCTCATCACTACAAGGGGCAAACATAGTGAACACTTATCCCAAGGTCACAGTGGATAAGAATCAGAGCTAGCCTTCAACTCCACATAGTTCTGTTGACAGAGGGTGTTTTCTTATCTTACCTCTTATTCCTCATACTGTAGAGTCACTGACCACTGGAAAAGTGTTGGGGGTACATTCCCAGACACTAGGTAGAGATTTTTCAGCATAAGAACCAACTTTCTGGAAGAAAAGACAAGTGTAGTGATCATATTTCTTTGATTATCTTTCAAAGATCTTTGTTTATTCCCCATCTCCTGATGGGGTACAAGGCTTGGGTATACATTTAAAACTGGTTCAAGTCCAGACTCCTCTCGTGTGTGTGCGTGTGTATGTGTGTGTGTGTGTGTGTTTTGTGTGTTGTGTAGGGAGGGATAGAGAGATTTATTACCATATCTAGTAAATATCATCATTGTTATTTACACTATTAAGTCGATGGCTCTTAGTAAGAAACCACTGATGACCCTACTTCCTCTTCTTCTATCTAGGTCTTACCTCATAAAATTTCCACAGACTTCCCAGACAGTGCCAGCATCTGGAGATCTATCAGGCATTCAAACACACAAACTTATACTGTGCCTTTCCAATGTGAACCACAACACTATAAAAGGAGGTCAGAAGAAAAGAAAAATAAACTGACTTTTGACACTTAGAGATGATGGACCTGCCAAGGGAGGAATTGCAAATTCTGGGAAGAAGTGCAGTAGCATAGGACACCCTTCACACATTGGATTGTTGTCCATGTTGGGTAGCTTATGGTTCTTCCTTCTTTTTATCTGGGGCCATGAGTGTCATTCCACAACTTCTTAGCTTACCTATGATTACATTCCCTCTTTCTGAGAGAGATTTCAAGCATGCTCACCCTGAATAGTTGTTTTCTGCATGGGTTTTCACTCTGCAGCCAGACTCTTTTACAGGACTAGAGTACTAGAGAATTTGCTTCTCTAAAAACAATCCCTAACCTACAAGATATGGAAGTTGGTGGATAGTCTTCTTGGTTTTTTTGCACTTTGATGAGACACAACTGAATTACATCCAATGGCATTGTTCAGAGTATCCGCAGTAATACTGGGGCCATGATGATAATGATAACCTGCTTCTAAATGTATCATACTATTGGTTTCCCCAAAATTTCTGTCATCTCTACCCCTTCCATATTTATGTTTATCCAGGCTTCCACCTGAAGAAGGTAACATCACCTAAGTCTTTACCTCAGCAGCTTCATTTGAGATTATCCAATCCAGGACCAGTTGGAAAAGATCACAAATTAAAGAAACCTGCCATTCTTTCTTTCTCACAAAATAAGTAGAGAAGTTTTTTGCAACTTCAACAGTTTATCATAAATATCCCATATGCTCTCATTATATTTCAACCTTGGTCAAGAGGCTAGCCAATGACTATGTACTTGATGGTGGCCTGAAGCTTTCTGCTATTGACAGGCAATGAAAGTCATGACTCAGGTCCAGTCTGGATGACACTGATAATCTTCAGAGAGGAAAAGGATGATTTTTGTGCCCTGATTAGAGAATAAACAAAGGAGACGAAAAGCAGGAGGGCATCTAAGAGACAGCTGCTCTGAGTGCTTCAAGAGTTTAGAGACAGTAGGGAAGACTAGAGACTGTAAAAAATGCAGCTCTCTCCAGATATAGCCTGGGTAGGCTTCCAGCAGTCTAGGGTTTACAAGATATAAATTGCCTCTTGCTTTGCTTTCCATCATTCTGGTCACAGCATGTTAAGCTCAGTATAAAGAAGAAAACATCTAGGAAAGAATAGGCAAGCACATCAAGTTACAAATGTCCCCAAAGCCTACACCTTCCTCCTATAGAAGGTATTGGAATTCATAAATCAGACCTCTCTTGGATTGGTTTTATGGGGCAAGGCCTTATAGCAGATTCTGACTCATGGAGCCATCACTAAGCTGAAACTAGATGCATACTAAACTTAGTATGTCCCAGATTTCTCAGACAAGTAACATAAGAAAGGGATCTGGTATTGGACAAACCAATAGTAATAGAACATATATTAAAAGCATGGTGATGAAAAAATAGAGAAGTTCGTATTTCATTGTGCTCGCTAGGCTTGTGAATCTGGAGGAAGGACTAGTCAGAGTCAGCTGTCTGTGCTTGAATTCAGTGTGTAAGAGTCCAAGAGATGCAAGATATCAGGGTTCACATTATACTTCAGTGACTTACAACATAACTCAAGTCAATTCACATTTCTTGCATGAATATGTTTAAGTGGTCTGAATTGCCTAGTAGCAAAAAAAGCCATATCTTCAGGTAAATCTGATCCAAGGGAACTAGTTCTAAGCTTCTCTACAGCAATTAACAGATATTCAGGCTTGTGTTTGTGTGGGTAGGTGGCATTTGACATGCACATATACTCAGTGTATATCATAATAAAGCTATTGGTCATCTATATAGAAATTTGAATTCCCCATCCCTTATACAGTGCATGAGACACAGTGTTTCTATTTGATATGTATGAAAAGAATGAATAAAAGACTTAGATCTATGTCACTCTTCCATTTCCATTCCCTTTGTATTTGTGAGAATACAGCACACAATCCTCTTCCTTGCAGTATTGTCCCTGAGAAGATGCTGAACTGCTCCTGGTGTTCCTTTTCAATTTTTTCCCCTGTTGCAACGGTCTGGCTCAGGCAGCATTGCTACGTAACTACTCAATAACTAAAAGGGGGTAATGCTTCATAAAACTAATGAAGCTTCATTTGTGGGTTCACTAAGTTTTCTTTTCTGCTACAGACATCATCTTTTAAAAGATTGCTCATTTATATTGGAGTATCCCTTTTCAAGCAACTTCACACAGATTTTCCCCCCAATAGTAATGTAAAGTCGCTATGGCAATATAGTCCCCCTTCACTGTTTAAGAAATTGAAGAGTCAAAGATCCACAAGTCTGCTCATATCTCAGCCAATAAATGGAGAAATGGAGTCTGGACTTGTGTGTGTGTGTGTGTGTGTGTGTGTGTGTGTGTGTGTGTCTCACATTGCCTGTGAGAGTGCATGGACTTGCTTTAGTGTCAGTCAGATACACACACACTGATCAATATCAGTGTTAGCCAATATATAAAAATACAGGAATTACAGACTCTTCACTCAACAATGGAAATACATAAACAATGGAGAATATGTAAGTAACCATTACTTGGGGGGGGTCTTTAGTAATAGACCTGTAAATCAAGTAAGAAGAAAAGGAGAGACTAATTCTGTATTCACTAATAAATTAGATCTTCTCGGAGGTTCTAATCATGGAAGAAAAGAGGAATTTGGGCAGATATAAAAATTAGGAGGAAGGGCTTCTATATGGTGATACCATGGGAGGACAGTAGGAAATTTGGGAAATTCTGAGTACTACAAGGATAGCCGGGATGGAAGAATGGGAAAGGGGAAGGTAGAAAGCAAACATTTAGAGAGACTGTAAGCATGAGCTATGGTGTGAAGATGGCTTACATGTCCTCTAGAGAGTCCTGTGTTTGAAATGCTACCCAATGTGCCAGTGCTAAAGGTCCCAGGACTGAGGGGTGTAGGCCATTAGTTCTTTCTTATGATGCTGTTCTTGAAAAGGCTTAAGGTCACTCCCATGGGACCCTAAGCTAGTTCTCCGAGCTTCTTGTTTGACCATGTAATCTTTCCCTCTCACAGATGTATGCTATACTGGTGTTAATCTGTCCTGGGGTGATGAGGCTGACAGAGGTCCTCACCACAGCTGGCTCCATGTCATTTGAGAGTTTCAACTTCCAAAACTGTGAGCTGTGAACTTTATAAAGCATTTTTTTTCTTTGTAAGTTATCCAACCTCGGGAATTTTCTCATAGCCACAGAAAATATAACTAATACAACTTATCAAAAGTATTATTTATTTTACATAAATTGTATAGGTTTCACAACTTCTAAACAAAACTTAAAGAGAATCTTCTGAGAGGAATGGGAAAGAAATTGGGACAGATTAGCAGGCTGTCATGGGTAGTAACATACTTTTTAAGCACCATTCCTTCCTTGACTGCCACTGGAATTTTTCCAGACCTCTCCCTGGAATGACAGCATCTCATTGATGTGCCTTTGGCAACTGGTGTGTACTGCATTTTACTTCTTTTGTATCTGAATCTGTCTCAATTTGCCTCTACTCTTCCACCATTCCACATAACCTAGAGTCAGGACTACTGGAGAAGGTAACCACCATTTTGTGTGTTATTGATCTTTATAAGCCAAGCTCATTCCATGTTGATTGACTCACAGTAGGTGGCCAAATAAAGCCTTATTGGATTTTGTTGGATATTATCTATAGGAAAAGACAAAGACATGAAAATGTTGATGACTTTCAGACAGAATGAAAAAAGTTAAGAAATTTCTGTTCTGATGGTTATTATATTCACAGTGTGATAGGAAGCAAAGCCATATATTTAAAAGAAAAGATAAACTATGTTGATTTCTTAAAGAAATCAGTGAAAGCTTGGATCTAGAAGAGACAAAAATATATTCAATTATAAATGGGACAAAGGACATTTAAAAATGAAAAGTGTCCATGTGAAACAAAAAGAAAATGTTGAAGAGTGGGAACTCAGGTTAGAAATTTTTATGTGTGTGGAATCAAATGATCAAATACTTTGGGATGTTATTAAATAATTAATTAAAATATCATAGTTTGCTGACGCGGAAGGCCGGAGAATGAGGAAAAGGATAGTCATTGGAATTCACATAGAATTTTTTTCCATAAGGGAAAAAGATGAAGTGAAAAAAAATGAAAGTCATAAAGTAAAAGAAAAAGTTTGACTTTCAAGACAAAACAGATATGCCCACTATTATATGCTAGCTGTGACTTGAAGTGAAATTATTAACCTATCAGAAACTAGCAAATAATTATTATTAGACATTCTAGACACTTGAATATTCTCTGTGTTTCTAGACCTAAAAAGAAGTGCCCCAGGTTTCAAATGCAGAGAGTCATTAGGCATCAGAATGAGTCACCTCTAAGCAAGAAATGATGGGAACGGAACTCCCAAGCGCCAGGCAGCCATCGCTCACTGCTGTCATAGAAAACAATAAACAGGTTTCCTTGAAGGGTGACCATTATCCCAATTGAGGAGAGATGAGCTTCTTTTTCCTCCCCTCCTCACTTTAATTCTGGAGATGTTGACCTCTGATTTTCAACCCAGAATCCCCTGCTTTCTGGCTTCTGTGACAGTGAGACCTCAGCAGGAGTCTGAAGGGCAGAGACAAAGAGGTCAGAGCATTTACCCACTTCCCTGTGCTGACTTCCTGCCAGGTCAAGAGTTGCTGGTAGCAGTGCTTTTATGACAAGATTTCCGATAGGCAAAACCTCTTATAGTTCAGCTCTTTCATCCACATCCCTCCTGGGCAAGGAGATGGTAATGAACAATATTTAATGCTCTCTTTTTCATCAATTGACTATCTTGCATATTCTTAAAGACATCGTTTGAACATCATTTCTCACTGCCGAAGGCACAAAATTGATAGTTTCATATAAACTCAACTGAAATTGCTAGTCAGCTGTTTCAAGGTATGTGTATTTGCTTGTCATTCTTTGCATCTTGGTGGTGTATTCTGCTACACAAATGATGTCATTTTGCCAAGACGTTTGCTTCATCTTAAGATGGAAGCATAGCTGCAAATAAAATCAAAACCCATTGAATACAATGTTTGGTTTCATTTGATTCTGGTTGAATCGAGTTGATGAAAATGGACATGAGAAAAACACATTTCCCATAGGAACTCTCAATGATGAACATCTCTCTCTCTCTCTCTCTCTCTCTCTCTCTCTCTCTCTCAGGATTTCTAGGCAATTAGTGGCTACTGGGTGAAGGAGAGACATTTTCTACAGTGGTGTAAAAACTGGTAAATTGCTGCTGCTTCTATTTCACGTAAACATAAATGAGGAGTGCTCCTTTGAAAGAGGAAAGCAATCAGTGTGATTGGGAAAGAAATAATAACGGACAATGGGATAAATGGGATTAAAATATGTTATATTTTTGTACAGAATATTATAATGATATTTATAGTATAATTAATATATTATAAAAGAAACTAAAAAGAAAAATTTTCTGTGATGTTCTGCTTATCAAAAAGTATCAAAGTTCTAAATAATGCCTGTAATAATCAGCTTGTAGAACCTGGAGATTAGCCCCCATCGGGTTTGCCTTGCCTCTGAGACAAGAGAAGAAAGCCCTTGTTTGTTACCTCCTAATGATGTGATTATGTGGCCCTGACACACAAGTAGCAGGGCCTAGCCAGCCAGCTCTGCTTAGTGTCACCTTTGTTCAAAGGACAAGCAAAAGAGAGGGACAAGCCCTTCTGAGGTCACCTCACAGTGCGTGCGATTTGCAGTGCTGAGAAACAATCAGAAAAGCTTGAAAATAAAGCATGCTGCCCCCATGCATTCTTTCCTGTTCACATCTGCACTCTTAGCTTCCCTTTATCTCTACTTGCTCAGGATGACAATGGCAAAGAAGCCATTAATTAGTTGTTAATAGCAAGTACTTTTTAACCTTTATCATGTATATCAAATATTCATCAGTTCTGTGTGGAAAACCAGGTCCTCCCTGAAGTGGGCAGTGCCTCTGTTAGATTTTGTTCAACCTTTCAGAAGGAGAGAACAGCAATTATATTCTTTTTTATTATAACCATCTTTTAATAAATTTTTCTTTTAATTATAAAGCATAATTATGTGGAAGAGCTTGGCTAAGATCATCCCTAAATATTTTTTTAGTCTGCTTCTACTTCAACCACACACAAAGCCATAGGAAAGGGTAGGAAATATGTTTCTCACCCAATGGACCTTAAGAGCCACATTAAGGAATCAGGGTATTTCAGGACTAAGCGATAAGTAGCAAGAAGAACTGGATCTATGTAGAAACAAACCCCGAGGAAATAGACCCAAACATCTAGGCGAGCACTGTGGCCTGCCACAAACAATTCTGGGAAAACTTTAAAGCCACATATGCTAGAACTAAAGAGAAGTGGAAGCAGAATATCACCGAGGTCTTCAGGAGGATGGAGACTTGGGGGACTCTACCATACATGGCTGCCACCCTTGTGAACTTGCAGGATGTCTGTTTATCAGCACAAGACCGGCATTAGATGAAGCCAGTTGGCTTGCCAGCATGGGTAATGGAGGCTTCATGAAACCACACCCCTTTACAAGAAGTGATGAGAAGCTAACGGCAGCCATGGAACAGGTGACTATTTTTATTGGTGTTGTGCTAGATTTTCTGTACTCCAAGGGATAGCCCACACTCATGTATGTTTGGGTAGTACTAACTAGGAACATAATGGGACATTCTTTTTAAAGGAAATATGAAGTGAGGATGAGAATGAAGTATTGGGGACCTAGAGAGAACCAAAGGAAGGAAATAAAAGGTGCATAAGATCATAATACACACACACACTGTGTATATGTACTAAGTCCTCAAAGAAAAACAAACAACTAAAGAATAACATCCAAGTCAATTGTCTGCTTTTGGTTGTTATGCAAAAGACAGGCAAGAACGAGTTCTTCATGAACACACAGGAAAGTAGCACTTAGGCTCAAAACGCTGTTCTTCGCAAGTTCCAGTCCTAAAATATCAGCATACTATGGGGTTGGGTGATGCTGGGGAGTTGATGTAGTCCACAGAAGTCTGATGGTAGAGGCTTAATCCTCAGTGTGACAATGTTGGGAGGTGAAGCCTCCAAGAGGTGACCAAAAGTGACCTGGTTAAGAGGTAATCTCAGCATGTTCCGTACTGTCATTGCAAAAGTGGTTTCTTGTCACTGGAGGAGACTAACTGTTAAAGCATATTCCATCCAATCTTGCTCCAAAGCTGTCTTTCGAACTTCCTTACTTGGCCAAGAGATGACACAGTTCTAAGGACCTTTCCAGAGGTGACCCCTCAATATTGTACTTTCAAATTCCAGAACCATGAGCCCTAGAAACTTCCATTATTTACAGATTATCTACTCTTACATATTGGCTAACAGCAATACAAAAGTAGCCAAGGCTTGTTGTCATTCTATGCCTTGGGAAGTCCTTCTTTGGCTTAGAAACCCTGGAGATGAACCAGAATTATCTACTTTTCACTAGGCAGCAAACCACAAAAGCAGAGATGAATAAACAAAGAAAGAAAATACAAATATTTTATTAAAATTTAAAAATGAACTGAGTTTAGGAGATTCCCATTTCTACACTAAAACAAAAGACTCTTTCTGAAGCCTCAAGCTGGCATAACTTTGATCAGAAAGAGCACTAGGTCTCATATAGACTCAGCAATTCATACTCGGTATTAGTGAATAACATAACAGCACACATTCCTTGTATATCTACTATGTCACTTGTCTACATTCCTTGTCTATCTACTATGTCACTTGTCTAGTCACTAGTTAGAAAATGAATAAGAAATGCAAGCAAGACATTTGGCCTGAAATTTAACTTGTCCTTTCATTAAAAAGAATGATCAATGTTCTGGGCAAGACAGGAAGATTTCTACATAGTGATTTTCAGGCCAGTCAGCCAAATGAGATCCTGTCTCAACAACAGCAACAACAGTAAAAACAACAACAAAGGTCATACAAACACAAAGCCATGTCATTGAAAAAAAGGAAAGAAACCAACTTAAAGATGGTAAAATGAAACAAAGAGAATAAGTATCACACATTTGAAGTAGGTATTATGATTTTGTATGGGTGTGAAAAATACTGTGGAGGCCTAGGCTGTTTGGAGACCTAAACTCCCAAAAGCTAGATACACCTGTGCTTCTGGCTGATGCTATAGAGCTTCACAGGATTAAATACAAGGTGGAACTAAATAGGCTGGAGTTGGAGAGTCACTGACACTCAAATGAAACTTGGAGTTGCATATGTCTCCCTAACAGTGCCATAGAAGCAGAAAGCACATGGGGTACCAAGAAAATCAAAGGCAGACAAACTCCAATTCTGCTCCGAAATACTCCAATTCTGCTCACAATATGAGAAAACTACAAATTCAGGAAAAAAGATACAGAAAATTCAGCTAAACAGAAAAGGAAACGAAAGAAAAGAATTTAAAAAAGAGAGAACGAAAAATATGATTTGAGGGTTAAGAAAAGATTAAATGGAATGCAAGAGGAAGAAAGGCTGTAAAGGAGACAAAGCACAGCACGCAAATTGTTCAACCCCAAAGGCTACACTGTGTTAAAATGTTTTAAAGGCTATAGAGTCCTTGAAATTTTTAGAACAAATCTCATAAAAGCAAACACACAAGAAGAAACCGAGAAATCCATACCCCTTGTTAGAGAATTGAATGTCATCTCCCTGTAATGGACAAATCAAATAGATAAACAAAAGTAAATAAGAGGGTTAAGGATTAAATAAAACAATAGCATTGCAATGAGACAGTCTGACCCAGCAAACAGAAAATAAACACTCTTTCAAATGCCTAGGAAACACTTTGCCATACATGACAACTATTTTAAAAGGGCTCAATAAGTTACAACCATATTATTCAGCCACAATATATCAAAAAGAGAAATTAAATATAAATTAGGCTATCAGAGGGTCTATTTACTTGCGAAGCTTTAAACTGACTTTTAAATAACCATTGGCTTGGAAAAGGCAATCTAAATAGCAATTGCATTAGAAAAGAACTTGAAAACTGTATTTACAAAACACTTTCTCTAAGGAAAAAAATCTCTACCTATATCTAAGAGTGAGTGTGGAGATACTGATGAGGTTTAGGGAAATTGAAACTCCTGTACCCTATCGTATCTCCTCTCATGTGCCCTTCAGAAATAAAAACAACAAATATAGAGTAATTCAGAGAGCTATAGAGTGATCAGTTTTGTAGAAAGGAGCACACTATTCCCATGGAGCTATGATGAAAACTTACACTGGTAGATCTTCTAGGGGGCAATTTGTCAATAACTATCATGACTTTAAATGTGCATCTTATTTGAGTGAACAGAATGACTTCTAGGAAACTAACCCAATTCAATACTACACTCTTGTAAATGATATATACTTAAGGATGTCCTTTGTAGAAACACTTTCAGTGAGAAAAATCCAAAAACCAGAAATTATAAATCAATACAAAACTACTTACACAAATGGTGTTTGCTCAACTAATGAGATTTGGTGCAGATTATGTCCCATTTTGTTTTATTTATTATTTGTTTATTTGAGAAAAAATGTCCTGGTGTTGTACTTTTAGACTGTTATGAAGTGAGAATACCAGCTTTACAATAATGTGTGTGAGTGAGCTATCATCTTAATGTGCATCTGTGTATATGTGTTCATACAAAAATGAAAGAAAATGAAGATACAACAAACATAATTGAATATATATTAATGAAACAGAATAATATCCAGGGAAATGTTAGAGATGTCCTGATATAGGCACCTTAATAGGAGTCTGGGGAAGATTTTTCATCTCCTGGTTCAGAATTTCTTGGTAGTATCTGGATTTTAAACAGAATATATTCATATGTTATATTTTAATAAAAGACAAGGTTTCCACACTCTAAAAAGTATAAAACAGTAAAGAATCAGAAATACATTATTTGGGATTACAGAAAATTTACCTATACCATTAATGCACTGTTTTATTTTTTACTATTATAATTTTATTATTTGAAACAATTTTAATTTTTTTAAAGAATTTTATTTATTGTGTATACAGTGTTCTGTCTGTATGTATGCTTGCACTTCATGCCAGAAGAGGGCACTGGAACGCATTATACATGGTCGTGAGCAACCATGTGGTTGCTGGGAATTGAATTCAGGTCCTCTGGAAGAGCATGACAAGTATCTTTCTTTACAGCCACAGATCAGTCCAGGCGACAGCTTCCTGCACATTCATCTTATTCTGCAATGTTAAAAGTCAATTCAGCCTTCAAAAGCAATAGACTATGTTTTGATGAACGAGTAAGCAGCAGAGAACACGCAGCGAGGAATGCCTTATAAGGAAGGGGCTGGTGGCTGCTGAAGTGATACTGAAGACTGGTGATGAGGCAAAGGGAAGTGACCAAAGGTGAGACCTTTCAAAGGGGCCGTCGTAAGGAAACAGGAGTTATGAGGACTTGGTGGTAAAAGCTGGGCGGATCCATGGGTCACTGAGCGAGAGAGCGAACACTGGTGAGGTGAGAGAGAGTTTAGCTTGATGTGTGTTGTAAAAGAGGAGACATTGGCAACCAATTTCGGGTCCAAAGAAAGAGGCGTGCTCAATTCCAACTACTGTTCTTCTTTGTCACACCAGACATCCCTCTATGAATAGCAAAGATGATTGTCCAATATTTATTTCTATGGAATTTACAATGAAAACAAAGATATAATTGTACTAGTAACTAACAACACTTTTAAATGGGTTAAAACTGTAGATTAGTATAAGATTCAAGGTTAAATCTTGTCCTAAAACAAGAAATTGTGGGCAGTATATGTGACATGACTATTTTTCCATTATCATTTATTTCTGCATACTGACTTGCTTTTGTGAATAAATGTGTCTCCAGCCACACTTAAACACTATGAATAATTAATATTTTGTATTTTCTTGGAGATTTGCCCCATCCAATAAGCCCACCATGACAATAACTGATGAATCATTTGCCTTACTATGTTCTATGTGAATAAACTGCATTGTTAAAATGTTTATAACTGGATAGGCTATTTTATGTTATTATCATTCTTCTGTTTCTTTTAATAGATTTTTAATCCTTAAGCAAAAGCATTATATTCTTGTTATTTCTTTTTTACTTAGTAAGGAATATATCCACTATGCAATGGGTGTTCAATAAGTGTTATTGAGGGTAATGTATATTTATTTTAATTCAGACCATGGAAAGACCTTTACTGTTTGGAAACTCTTTTGTACAGTATAAGAAAATAATATGACTTTCTTTGTTTCATTTGTTTTTCTCTCCAGACATACCTATTTTCACAGGTTAGCTATCTGCCCTTTGCCCTCGTCTATATATATA
>LOEQ01000259.1:465-21885 GCA_001685075.1 Bramus lutescens | reverse complement strand
ATCAGCGTTTATTTAAAACATGATTGACAGAATTCAGACAATTCTCCCACACCAACTTAGCGCATAAACCAACAGTGGCTTATGTAGAGAAATATTTTAGATATCAAACCTACATTGTAGTCTTGCCCCCAAATAATTTAATAATATAAGTTAATTAGAAAATATTAGATTTTTAAGACACACATGAATTCAAAATTTTATCAAAAATGTGGCTTTCGCCCCTGAATAATTAAAGTTTTCAGAACTAGAGTTTAGACGAAGGCATAGGTGGCTGTTGTCCAAGTCTCCAGATGGTGCAAAGCTAAAATGGATAGAACCAGTGTCTGATGAGAGAGCCCTGATGGAGAGAGGAATGCTGGGCTGAAGCTAAAAAGAATAAATTAAAACAGCCCAAATGTAAAACTCTATATTTTAAGTGAAAACATCAGAACAAACATGGTGAGTGTAGGACCACATCTCACTACAGTTTGTGTAGAAATATCTTGTTTTCTTAATAATATAAAGGTTTTCTGCTATTACTGTTTCATACAGAGTTTAGATTGTGTTCACAGACACTCTTTTTGCTTTAAACAGTATAGCTCAATACAACTCAACATTCTGAAAGTCTAATTTAGGATAGGAGTAAAATAACATTCTCAATGAAAGGAAGTGAGATAACTTCTTACTTCCCAAAAGAGAGACATGCAAAGAGAGTCAATCCCTCTTACTTCAATATTGACTTTGGTGTGGGAGGTAAAATATAATACATTTTATTATATTTTATAATGTGAAAGCAAAATATACTTCCTCCCCATTTCACAGTATGGAGTCCTCCTCATCTCTAAACTGCTATCCCTTTTTGTCAATAGAATCTGGGAACTTCTAAATGCTTTTTATAACAATCATTCATGCTATACTATTTTTCATCTATAGTTAGTCTTATACATGGGCTGATGAAAATCTGTCTTGTTTTTGTTTCAAATGTGCTGTCTTCCATTTTTTTCCTGTCAAAATATCTACATTTGTGAGATTCTGCTTGTTTTAATTTCTTTGGTATTCATCTTCCTGTCAGAAGGCTTAATCTTCTAGGGGTTTATGTAGAAGAATAGGGGATGTGGATGGGGGAGTAGGAGGAGTATACATACGTTAGTGTGTGCATGCATGTCTGTGATTAAAGTCATCATTGACTAGATGATCTAAATGTATACTATCTGTGAATATTTTCCTAATACTCTCCCCTTTCTACACATAACACAACAAAGCTGAGTAAAGTCATCTTATACTACATTTTTCTTTCTGTGAAATTTCATATGTGTTCATACATTATTTTTCTAAAGAGCTTCTGCTACAGAGCAAAAATGGAAGATTACTTGGGGTTGGATTCCTATTAATATAATGTCTTTCTAACTTTATTTTATCCTTTGCTGAATGCTTATGAGTTGTAGCTTCCATTTTTATTTATTTCATTTAAAATTATAACTCATATTATAAAATATATAATACTTTTTCTTCGGATGAAAAATGGATACTAAACTGTCTACTTCCTCCCTAGTTCACATGTTGCTACTGACTAGACTTCATGTATGTCACTGTTCTCTGCCCTCTGTATTAGTGATTTTTTATCATTCTGAGTTTTTATTCTTTCTAATTGCTCTGTGTTTTTGGAAGCCCTTCCATTAGTTTTCAATATTCAAGATTAAGTTGTTGCGTCATCACACTTACAATTGGCCTCTTCTCCCTGTTAGCATCTACCTTGTCCCCTTTCCTGCATATCCCTTTGCTCTTCATCTCCTTTCAGCTCTCATTCCCTGATTTATAAAGCTAAGCTCCCATCCTAAAGACAATGTCAAGCAATAGCTCAAAACTGCCTCTCAGAACTTTGAATACAGGAGCTTAATTTTTTTCTACCAGCTTCCCCTTCATCCTTACTGAATCTTCACCATTCCTTCTCTTCCCATTCTTAAGTCAGTCAAGACCAACCCATAGTCATTACTTTGGGTCAGTACAGTACATGATGTTTCCTTTCACCAAGGTGTATGTTTACCTAATCTCAATCAAGGGAATTAGCACCATGCTTGCAGCTGTATCTAATGAAATTCATTCAAATAGTAACTTCCAAGTCAGTCTAGTGCTAGCTCCCCATTCTTGCTTGCATTCGTGCCTGCTGTTGTCACTCAGTAGTAAATGCTAGTTAACAAATTCACTTCTTCCCTTTGCTGCCACCCTGTTCTTTTTCAAAGGCATTGTGACCTCTGATTGGTACCACACAGTTTCTGGCAGGCTTTAATGCATCTATCCTTGCCTTACCCAAAAGGGCTCTTCAGAAATTCAAGTGAGCCCATGTGACCTAGATAAAAAATTATTCAAGGGCTTGTTACTGCTCTTAGGATAAAACAATCTTTCAGCTCCCATCACCTACATAAGTCTGCACACCTTGGCCAAAGTCACCAGGCTCATCTGATAGATCTCTACATGAGCTTGCTTATTGGGGACTTAAAGACAGTATTTCTTTGTGCCACAGATTCTTTCCCCCAACTATTTCTTGTGCCAAGAAGGCTCTCTACCTGCTACCATACAAGCCCCTACATTACCACAAACTGCAGTCTGTCCACACAAACATAACCTTACACATCTTCATCAAACCTCAGATAAGAGGGAGTGTTCCCTTTCCTCTCCCTAGAGTGCAGTCTTTCCCCTTTCTGCTGTTATTTTATTCTCGATTTCTTCTGCATATCTAGATGTTTCGTGGCAACGTGATTCTTTCTGTTTTAATCCACATTTGCTGAAGTAACAACTGTCTGGATCCTAATCGCAGATCTACAATTTGGAAAGACAGATTGAAAGAAAGAACTTGGAATTCAATCATGCATTCCAGCTATCTCTTCATACTCTGCTAAAAGAATAGCGGTGGTCTGAAAGAGGACAATTTCCAGTGTGTTCTACAAACAGAGTTGTTCAGCCGTGCTCACAATACCTCACATCTGAAGACCTATTTCCTCTCAGAATATTTCTCCACTAGGCAACCCCTAGTCCCCCAATCAATTTTAGATCAAGTTGAACTCATATAAGAAAAGTCATTTCCCTGATATTGGTAAGCTACCCTCTTCAATTCACCATCTCCTGTGCACCTGTTTATTTGATTATTAATAATTACTGCAATTCATTTAATTCCTTTTTTCTGTGACTTCTCAGAAACTCACTAGGCACAGGACTCTGCTTTTCTCATTTTCACTATACTCAACTGCATTCTACCCTAGAATAAAGTCAGATTAAAATAAGATAAACAACAATGAAAATCGAACTGATTCAGAGCTCTTAGTACAGCTCAGGGGTATAGCTCAGTGTGAGAGCGCTTTTCTCCAGCATGCACAAGGTCACCAGTTCCCTCCACACTAACTCACAGACAGAAACATACATACACACACACACACACATATCAGTGTTCTCTGTTCTGTTAATCTGTTTGATGATATAATATCACCCAAGGGAAATACTTTCCCAGTACAATTAAGTTACCCCCCTCAGCTGAAGATCGACAAAGGGATATTTTCCCCACTATGCATGAAAGGACAAGAAGGCAAAGTTGTGATTCGTTCACATTTTTCCTTCAAGGCACTATAGGCCCCAGTGGAGCAGAAGAGGAGATTAGCTTGGGACAGGGAGAATGTATGTAACACTGTAGGCAGAGAGTTCCAGAAAGGGATTGAAGTTGAAGTACTCCAGAAACCATCTCATAAACACACAGCAAAGATGATACAAAGCAGAAGCAAGTGTGCACAGCAGATAGAAGTGTGCACAGCTACCCAGAAACACCATATCTCTTCATCTTCACCTCTTTCTCCTTCTGCCAAAATTGTTTCACCTGTAATTTGCACCTATTAGTAATGAGTGTACCTCATGATTAAAACTGAGGCAGTACATTCTTTGAAAACAGTGTTGCTTTTCAGACTCCAGTGGTTCCAAGGAAGCCATTATCTAAGCCACAGAAATACTCAGAGAGCAGTTTTGACCTGCTAGAGATGAAATCCAGAACCAAACAATAAAGTGGCTCATACCCATGCAGCCCACACTGTGTGAATTAGGAGTCCTGGGCATAATCCAAATTGTTCCTTCTAATCTTATCTTTCAGGGAAACAACATATTGAAATTATGACAAGATATATCCACTCCCTCCAGTGCCTAGAACAAAAATTAACACTTTTCCTTTCATTTTTTCTTCATTTTTACTTATCTCATGTTACTTTGGGCAGCACAGAAAGATTGTTCTCTCCAAAGAGATGTGAAATATTCCAGATATATTGCGCCGGGGGTGTGTATAGCACAAATCAACTTGCCTTGAGCTTCTCTGACACACAGCCAGTGTTTTAATGTTCCCATTTATACTGATCTGTAATACATCTTCATAGTGTTGGCTTAATCAGAAATGACAAGGGTGGAAGATGCAATAAAGACAGGGGCACATTAATCCACTTTGTATGAAAATGTGGAAAGGTAATCCAATTTTGAATTGCTTGCTCTTAAAAATATATAAAAGTTTGTAAGGTTTCTGCATCTTAGTGGGGGAAACAGCAGTCAGTCTGAGAGAGCCATATTTCAAGTCACAAGCTCTCGGCATCTTGAGTTTGTGCACCGAAGTAGTGGCCTAGGCTGAGAACTGAAGCCAGAGCCCTGGGGACTTTCTGGTAGCCTCTTAACCAGACAGGTATTCAGGTAGCATTCAGGTATATTCATCCTTTGGGGGCCTGGGGGAAGGATTCCACTGCTTGGCGTGCTGTCCTCTCTCCCCATTTGACTCTGAAGGCTAATCCACATGAGAATGCAGTGCTGCTGTGTTCCCCAAAGAGAAGCCAGTGTTCATTTTGTGAAAACTGAAGATATGAGAGGCAGGCCCAGCTGCAGCTCCTGCTTGTAACAGAGCGAGGTAAGGGAGAGGATGGGGGTGACAATGTCAGGTTGGTTTCAGGTGACAGCTCCTCTCATCCTACACATTGTATATCCTTGTTCTGTTGGGAAAGCATTGCATGTGTGGATACAGCTGTGTCTTAAGTGCTCAAGATGCCTAAGGGAAATATGAGCTCTAAACTTCATGTCCTCAGGAGCTTAATCCCTTATTGGCTTTCCAATGTGGTGTTTGGTTTAACTCCCTAGAGCCTTGGTTTCCCTGTCAGTAAAACAGAAAATGAGCTGTTTTCTCCATGGGGTCCTAAGAAATGTAGGCTGTAGCCATTTCATTCCCAGATACTTACATAAGAGAAATGAAAAAAAAAAACTATGCAAAAGCATGTTCATGAATGTCCATAGGAACATTATTCCTAAAATATAAAAACTGGAAACCCTTACCGATGGAAAAACATCACAAACTCTGGTACATCGATACAATGACATAGTATTCCGCTTTAGAAGAAACAAGATATTGATGTTTGCTGCAACATGCTTGAAATTTGCTTAGATTCTTATGCTCATGAAGAAAGCCAGTCCTATAAGACTGTATGTCGTGTGTATCTTGAAACATCAAATATCTAGAAATGGGGGAAATGGAATAAAGAAAATATGCTATAACTTCCCTGCTCTTGACCAAGCCTCGCTTACATAAAGCAGCCTTTCTTCTCTATCCTATGAACTTAACCACACATGCCTCTGCCATTTAGTTGTCTTACAGAGGGACGGACTGCTGTCCTCCATTCAGACCCTCAGTGCATTTTGTTACTCCTGCAAACCCAGCAAACGATTTAAAGACGGCAAGGGACGCACTTGGAATTATCAACGCATCACAACACGGTATGATCTTTTTCAGTTTTTATCCTCAGAATCCTTGTATGGAGATGAACTCAAGAGCTTTTGGAGAACAACGAAGGAATGTGGGACGAGACTGAGAAAATTTCCTCATATGATTTTACGAAAAAGAATTTGGATTTGATGTAGTACACTTCAAAGATTGAAGAGTGATCCTACTAGCTTGTTTGGTGGATTGACTAAAATTTGGCCCCAAATTGGCCTGTATTAAATGAAGTTCAAATGCCAGAGCTCTCTGGCACCTTTAGTGGAAAATATCCACTGGCTTAGGAAAACTGAAGCTTAGAATGGATTTTCCACATAATTCACATTGTTATCTATCTCCCAAAGGACACATCTTTCACTAAAGTTATGATAGATGTATTGACATGAAGGACCCTAGAATTCTAAAATAATTCCCTGGTAGTGACCTTACACATGCTACAATTATTGATGGAAATGGCTACTTTAGAATTGACAGCATCTAAGACTAGCATGGTCAAGTGAGGTCACATAATCAACAAAGTCAAAGAAGGAGTGGCTACTATCACAAAATGAGAATCAAAGCCAGTGATGGTGTTCAGTGTTGGCTAGTTCGCAATGATATTCCAACAATTGAAATAGATGGGCAGGCTATCAAAATCTTCCACATTCCTCAGAAAACAAAATTTCTCTGTGTCTCGGAAGCAGAATTCTACCTTTACTCAGTTGGACAGAGTCATGACTGGCCAACCAATTTCCAGTTTTTGAGCCAATTCACAGATGAATAATCTCATTAAGACTAAAGCAGGACCACACTTGGGAGGCAGAGGCAGGTGGCTCTCTGTGAGTTCGAAGTCAGCCTGTCTACCAAGTGAGTTTCGATACAGCCAGGGCTACACAGAGAAACCCGTCTTTAAAAAAAAATAGGCAAATCAATCAATTAATTAATCAAGACAGTTGAGGTTCTTGGGAAGGGGTGCTGACATTTTGGCAAACTTTTTAGCCTATCTCTTTGTCTGAACCTCTCCTAAAAGGATTTCTGTCTTAGCTCTTTACCAGAGTGGATATACACTGGGGGAAAGGAAGCAATCCTGCATGTCTAAAATGTGAAATCTCAGAGACCAGGCACAGCACTTCCAACCACGCTCGAGAGTAAAGATGAAAGTGGGAAGTGGAGAAAAGGAACAGAAATTTGCCAGCTTGTAAGTTAGCATGTATGCATCCAATGGGTCATTTTGTGTCTAATTTTTCCTGTTTCAAAGTACACAAGACATACACTAAGCACCTGGCAGAATCACCACACTGGTTACTTGTCCTATAGAATCTGTGCTTATAGGTAAAAATCCAACTTAAAACAGTGTAACTACATCTTGCCAAACGAGTAAACCACAAGAAAAGCTGCATTCCTGGAGGGGCTGTAAAGACTAACAGAAGGATCAAGAACTACATGATACAGCTGTGGTAATGTCTTCAGTACTCTCCCTCAAACCTGACTATGGAAAAGACCAATTGACCCCATTAAAAAAAAAATAGGGTAATACTGAAAACTTAACTATGTAGTGTCTTAAGCTAGGTAGGTTGTTTTATTATTGAAGCAAATTTCATATACCTTGATAATATACACAGTTGATATGCTGAATTTATTTCTCTGTATCAGATATAGCAAAACATCAAACATAATTTTCCAAAGATTGGGCCAGGAATAGATCTTTCTTGTCCCCCAAGAAATGACTTATTTTATTTCCTGATCTATGGCTATAGGTTCTTTGATAGCCTTTTCCTCACTTCCACAGTGCATCATGCTGATCCACTATATTACTACAAGTCATGAGTAGTATCAAGAGGCTAAATAACAATTTCATCCAGCTTCAGATCAAGATATTTGAATTCCTGATGCCAGAGTTTACTAGGCTTCATCCATACCAACAGCTCCTAACTTCAAAGCTATGCACCAAATCAGAATTTTAATGATCCTTGGTTTTTGTGCATTGAAAAGTGAAAATACTGTTCTTCCCTCAGAGGAGTTGAGAAAATTAAATGAGGTAATAAATGCAAATGTAGTGCTAGAATAATAAGTGCTAAGTAAACAGTTGTTTACCTTGGCAGGTTCCCGTGTGCAAGAGAAAGGGTGTAAATTCTGCAAAGCTGGAGGGGCTTACTAGCTCAGTGAGGTGTCTGAGAGAACTGGGCATTAAAAACTATCAAATATTCCTCCTAAGAGGAAAAGCAAATTGCTTCATCTTGCCCCTCTCAGCATCAGGCATCACAGTTTTCCGTCTCTTTTCAGACAGCCTAGACCTCACTTGAGCATTCCATTTGCCAAGGAAATTCAGAAGCGACACGAACAACAACCCACGAGGAAAGCTCTGCGTCAAGTCTAGACAACCATGCCAGCTTTCTTGCCACGTCGCTCAGGAGACCTAGCGGATACTCTGCTGCTTGAAGTGTCTGTCCAGATAAGAAAGCTATCAAGAGTCCTTGTCAGACTTCTCTATGTGAAGCTTGGCACATATGGACCCTCAGAATATTAGAGCCAACTTTACCATCCGCTAGTGATAACTATTCTACGTTTACAAATCACTTCTGGCTTGTTACTCAGTCTTAGTAGAAATTAGGTATATAATGGCGTGTTGCTAAATTCTCAGGCAATCCGAGTAACCATTTTGAACTGGATGTTTACTGTCTCAAAGGTCACAAAATTGGCTATGTTCCAGAAGAGCTGACCCCGTTGGGGTTGGAGGATGAGGAATGAGGAGGGCAGCGATGTGCGCAGGTGAGCTGATTCTGAGGGCGCCAGACGGGAAATAAAGTGGCATGGGTGATGGAAATATGCCCTCCCCACCTACCCAACCACCCATTGCTACTTGTGGCAGGCAGGAGAGCTGGCTTCAGTAGCAGGAGAGTAGGAGAAATGGCCTTGAACTTCACCAACTGTAGCAATCAGAAAAGCAGGCCCTGCACCTTGCCTGGACAAAACAGGCCCTGGTGATGCGGGTGTGGATGAGCTGGCACCAAAGCCATCAGAACAGGAGAATTAGACCCACTCCTCGCTGCCTGTTGCAGTGGATGATCTAGCCGGGGCAATGCCCTGTGGGTATTGATGAGGGAAAGCTGGCAGGCTGACTGACGCAACTACCATCCAAGCCAAGAACCAGGGCTGTGAGTTGGTTCACCCCAACATCCACCTCATCTATGAACTGCTGGAGCATGGGAAGGGGTCAGACCTGCAGATCCAAAGCTTCAGGATCTCCATTACACAAGGCAACAACAGAATATCCAAGAGGAGTCCCAGTGAGAGCCCAATACTGTGGGTGTATCAGCAATCTGAGCCTTGAACCAGACTAACGGCTCTTTGCAATGAACACTTACAAGTAAAGATTTATGGACTGAAAGGGTATGACTCACTGTGTATCACAACAGCTTCTATGCTGAGACTTTTTAATGTTAGTTTCCTTTTATTTTGGAATTTTGGGGGGAGGCTCTTTTGGTTTTGGGGGAGATTGCAAGGGCATAAGGAAGATAGGAAGGGATTTCACATCAATTAATTTGAATTAATCATCAATTAAAAATGTGTCTGTCCAACAGTCTCTCATCAGTTAGTGATATAAAGCAAAGATTAGACTTAAGCAAATCCTTACTATAAGAACACTTGCATGTCTCCTGAATGCAAGCTTGCATTGCTTCCAACATACAATATTTCTACTAAAGTCATCATTCTTAATCACTGTATGGCATTCCCAAAAATTGTAGTTCAAACAAGGTTACCCTGGAAAAAAATCAACTATGGAAATAGGTCCATCCATATGAAAATCATAAGAATCATACTATTTTCCATCACCCTGAAATAGCCAACTTCAAGGAATTACAGTCTAGCTTCTTTTAACAACTCTTCATACTAGTAAAATATACAGAACAGGAAACCTCAAACTAGGAAAACTGTCTCTCTGTTGGCTAGCTCACATAATGGCAGAAGGTGTTGTGCAGTGAAAGAAAAGATATCATTGGTGCTACCTAGCAGGGAATTGTGTGTGCTATGGTGCAGAATCAGTGGTCAAGATATACCCAGTAGGGCAATAGTGGCATGGTGGTTAAGGGGCTAACCAGCTGCTTTCTGTTTCAATATGTAACCTGTTCTACAAAAGGTATTTCATAGGTAGTACTGTAAACATGGTAAAAGCTCATGACCAGTGAGATCATAAGCCTATTTGGTGACTTTTATTAACAAACTACCTCCTAAGTATTGTTGATACCTTATTTTTTATAGATTTTTGCATCTCTCACATAGCATTAGAGGAGTTTCTTTTTACAGCAGGTAACAATTAATGCAGAGATTCATTGGTCAAAGTGCCAATTAAGAATGACCACCAGCATTCAGTTGTGGATGAATCATCCATGTTAGCTAATCTTCATTCAAAGGTCTGGGACCATCATAGAAGGGTGGCAGAAAGAACATAAAAGCTGGAAGGTAAGATTGAGAGCTGGGAAATGCTGACTTCTGGATAACACATGACTGCTACACATATCAATCAAACCATAGCAACTATCATAACCTAAACAGTACCTGCACAAGGTAAAGTCAACCAAAATTCTAACAGGAATAGAGAAGGGGCATCTAAAGCACCACCCATGGTAGAAGAGCTACTGACAGTTGATGGTTTTTGAGATTGCAAGAGAGAGTCACTGTCTCTAAGAGACATAACTGCAAGTAGGTTGCCCATGTTTCCGTGGATGGACCCACTGTCTGTGTGGCCAGTGCTAGCTAGAGCCAGGAGGCTATCAAAAACAGTAAAATTAAGGGAGAACATGAAGTCTGGGGGAAGTGGGGATGGGTGGCACTTAGGAGTTGGAGAGACAGAATCATGGATGGAAATGATCGAAATATAGGTGTAAATGTACAAAACTTTCACACCTCTTCTACAAAATGACACAACATTGGCATTCTGATGGAATTGCACTGCATCTTCAGGTTGCTGTTCTTCACAGCATCATCTCATCTGCAAACATGGGTGTTTTCATATTCACCTGTGACTTTGTTAATGTCTTTAGGCAACGTTTATTCCCACAGTTAATTCCTATGCCTTTTATTATTTTTGATGCTACTGTATGGCAATTTTCTTTTGGGGTTTCTAATTGTAAATCACATCATGTAGCTGACTCCTGTATACTGATTTTATAGCTTGCTACTTAGCTTAATTCGTTTATTAGCTCTAACAATGTCATGAACTCTTTAGTTTCCCACCTCTGAATCCATATGATGTGCAAATAGGGGTAATTTTACTATCCCCTTTCCAACCTAGGTAGACGTTGTCCTTTTTCACTGAGTAATGGCTAGCCTAGAATTTCCAATGCCCGCGTGAACAGTGGTGATGGAAACAAGGCCTAAATAGGCAGCATCACAGCTAAAGGAGCCTAGAACTCTTGCAGAAGACCTGGATTTGCTTCTAAACACCTGCGTTGGGTACCTCACAACTGCCTGTAACCCCAGTTCCCACATATATAATGTCCTCTTCTGGCCACCACAGGCTCCTGCATGGATGTGGTACACATAAAACTTGCTGAGGCACATACACATAAATAAATTAAAGGTGATGACAACAGACAGTTAGAATTCTAATATTAAAAGACAACATTTCAACCCCATATCACTGAATGATGTTAAGTGCTGGCCTTCATATGTGTGGCTTTAATAAGGAAGTGGACTCCTCCCATTTCTAGCTTGAGAAAGGCTCTCGTAAAATGATATTTGTTGCTACCAGGAGCATTTTCTGCATTGATGAAATAACCATGTGGAATTTTTTCCTTCATTCTCGATAATGTGACATATTAAACTATATAATTTTTATAAAGAAAAGCAATGGTGTGCTCTAGGAATGAACACTATTGACCATGATGTATGAGTCCATAATATGCTGCAGAATTCCATTTCATAAAATTTTGTTGAGTTTTGTCAGTTCATGGGAGAAATTGAAATGTAAATTTATTAATTTTATTTATTTATTTATTTTATAGTATGTTTGTTGGCTTTCAGGGTGATGGCCCTGTAGAACTTGTAAGATGAGTTGGGACATATTCTCTCCTTCAATTGTTTTGGGAAATTTTGAAGAGGCTTGATGCTGCTTTCCCTTTAAATGTTTAGTGAATAACTCAGTGAAGACAGCAGGTCCATGAATTTTATATCAGTTTGATGACTTATTTCTGCTACTTACTGGTTATAGGATTTTTCAGATCCTCTCTTTCCAGTGACTTATTCTTAGTAGGTTCTGTGTTTCTAGCAGGCTGTGTATTTCTTTTGGTATTTAACTTGTACCCTCTTGTAATTATTTTTATCTCTATATAATTGGTAGGAATGTCCACGTTTTCATTTTAGGTTTCATTGTAGAGTGAGTTTATCACATGTAAATTTGTGTCAATTTCCTTGAACTTTTCAAAGAACCTACTTTTGGTTCTATTGATTGTCTCGAAATCTTTTCCATTCTCCATTTTCTTACCACTAATCCTTATTGGTTCCTCTCTCTGCTGAATTTGGATTTAGTTTGCTCTTTTTCTGCTTTCTCAAGTTGTAAAGTTATGTTCTTCACTTGATAACTTTCTTCTTGTGGAATGCTCTAAATATGTCTCTTAGATAAAGTGGTCTTACTGTGTCAACTTCTCTGTCTCTAATTTATTTTTCTCTACTTGCTTCATCTATTATTGAGGGGAAGGTACTGAAATTTCTCACTAATTTTCTTCATTTATGCCTTCAATTCAGTTATTTTCTTATTATAACATAATGGTCTATGTAAATGTTTTTAAGGTTTATATCCTCTTGCTGTGTTGAATATTTTATTACATATAATGTCTTTCTCTCTTGTAATTTTTTTCTATTTATTCAAAATCAATTTTATCTAATATTCCTACAGCTACCCTGTTCTATTTTGGCTAGATTTTGAAAAATGTCTTTTTTTCAACTTTTTTTTTCATTAAAGTTATGTCTCTTCACCTAAACTGCTGCATTTTAGATAACGTATAAACATACATTTACCCGTTTATATAACCCATGTCTTTTTGTTGAATAATTTAACTCTTTCACATAAGCAATAGTAAATATCAAGAAGAAATTCTTTTTATATTCACTTTCTCTGTGTCTTAGAGCACACACACTTTGTTAGGTTGGCTCCTCATTTCTTATACTATGCATTTTAGTATGTACCCAGTGGATATTTGTGAAATGCCTTTAATTCTTTCTCATGCCCTTTGGGTACATTCTATAGCTACTTAATTTTTGTTAGTAGGGATTACATTCAATATCTGGGACTCACAGGATGTCATCAAACACTCTGCTCCTTCATAGATCAGACTTCCCCTTTCCAGCTGTGTATTTCCTATGGCCTCCACTTACTTCACTTTAACCTTAAGGGCTCTATTAAAAGTTTCCTGGAGGGCATTTCTACCAGTAACACCAGTTCTCTCTCTTCTTATTTATTATCTCAGAAGGCTTCAGGT
This sequence comes from Bramus lutescens, assembly GCA_001685075.1. NCBI lineage: Eukaryota > Metazoa > Chordata > Mammalia > Rodentia > Cricetidae > Bramus > Bramus lutescens. The sequence continues at coordinate 8,670 of LOEQ01000259.1, read as the reverse complement.
TCTCCCTAATTCATGGGGGCCATTTTTCCCCAGACACAGAAGTCTTGGTTGGCAGAGAGTTTTTTATTAAAGTCAAAGAAAACTAAAATAATCATATTAGTCAACAACAAACAGAGAATCCCAAGAAATTAGGAGTGCCACATCAGAGATTGCAGTACAGCAAATAAGAACAAAGGAAAACAAAAGATGTACATAAAATCTTAAGCCCTGGAGCTGGGCGGTAACTGCACACACCTTTAATCCCAGGACTCAGGGAGGTAAGTCAAATGGATCTCTGTGAGTTCAAGGCCAATCTGGTCTACTATCTACTGAGTGAGTTCCAGGAAGGCCAGAGCTCACAGAGAAACCCTGTCTGTAAAAAAATAAAAACAATAAAAACCAAAAAAAAACCCACAAAAACAAAACAAAACAACAACAACAAAAAGAATCTTATGCTCTGGAAATTATAAGAATTGTCAGAGGTCTGACCTAGCACTCTGGTGAATACTCTAGAAATTTATTATTATTACTAATTTTACAACTACTTGGCCAGCTACCTTAGTGTTAAAATTGAAAGATTTCCAAAGTACAGTTCATATCTTGGCTGCTTTTTCTGTTCTTTTGACAAAATATCCTGACAAACATAACTTAAGGGGGAAAGGGTTTATTTAGCTCACAATTGCAGGGTTAAAGTCAATCACTGCTGGGCAGTCAAGATGGCAGCAATCTGAAGTAGCTAGAAACAGCCACTGTGAAGAGCAGAGAGAATGAATGCATGCATACTTCCACTCAGCCCCCTTCTCCACTCGCACAATCCAAGACCTCCTACATAAGGAGCAGCCCATCTACACTGGACGGGTCTTCCCATGTCAGCTACCAAAACCAATACAAGCCCAAGGGCAAACAGTCTAGACAGTCCTCTTTGAGACTCTTTGCAAGCTATTCTATATTACATCAAGTTGACAATTAAAACTAACAATTGTAATTCGTGATAGAAAGTTATCAACCAAAGATGGAAAGACACTTTAAAAAAAAATTCTCTTTGGGGGAAAATGTCACTTTGGTTTCCATTGTACAAATAATATTTTATTCTAATCAGCAGAAGGTTAATTTTGTTGTTATTTCTATTTGGAAATCAATCATGGTGTGTGTAAGAATGCAGAGTTAGGCATTGAAGTCATGAAGCTTGGGACAATGACAATTTATAAGTGGTAGATTTATAAATACATAATGGAATTAGAAATTTCCTACCTCCTACTGACACTGCTGCTACTGCAAATTTGGGGCAAAAAGCAAAACATTGTTCTTGTGCATGTGGAAATACTCTATACTGGTAGGCTTAGAAAGCAACCCATTTCACTTCTGTTATGTAGGCAGAGCAAATACATTGATGTCTTCTGCCAAACACTTCATCATCTGCATTGCTGGGTTATATACTGAGATGCTTTTAATGGCTACTCTGGAGTCTATTGCTCCCCTTATATATAAAAATGCTGACTGCAGGGCATGCTATGTCATGTAAGCAGCAACTACTTAGATGTGGGTTTGTTATCTCTTGATTATATCAAGAGATCACATTTCCTGATTGACCTATAACATATAAGTTCATACGTGCTTTTTTATGTTTATGTACTAACAGAATTTCTTGGTGGCATATTCCTCAATACACATCCCTTGGAACATATCCCCATCATTAAACAGCATATCACTGCATATAGATGCCAGGTTTAGAAAGCTGGATGTTATTGTATTTATCTACTATTATGGACAAATATGTACACTAAAAAGCAAATCAACTTAGTTGAGACATCTGTTTCCTCAAATATCATCTACATTGAATATTTCTGTTAGTATCATCAGCAAGAGATATTTTACAGGAGATTTAGAAACTAGAAATTAGGTTTAAAAAAATCATATCTTCTCAGTCTGTGGACCAGTATAGGACACCAGGCACTGTTGCCAGGGGAGAATTCTTTTATCAGCTAGCTAACCTGGCTGTCTTCGAAGACCAACAAAGCCTGTTCTGCTAGTTTCCACTGATTTTCTTGGTTTTTCTGACTTCTTGTCCATGTGTATACTTAGCGTCAGATGAAGAGAGCAAAGCTTCTTCAGGTCTCACACATCAGTGAGGTTTAGGGCTTGGAGGCAATGAGAGCCTCACGTAGGCTTAGTCTGTCTCCCTGGGTTTCAAGCTCAGCCTCATGGGACCTAGAATTTTTCTTCTTCTACCTTACTTTATATTCATCTTTCTTTCCAAACTGTCTGCACTGCTCACTTCAAGGCTCCATGCTAAACACTGAAGCAGTAACTTTTCCAATACTGTTTAACCAGCTGTCACAGTTGTCTAACTAAATCATTATAATAAATTCCATCTTATCTATTATTCTTACTGGGTCTACTTCTCTGGTAAAACCCAAAGTGATGCGTTCATAGAGAAGTTCATACAACTGTAGGGCACTGAAAAGAGAATACTTAGCAGAAACCCCACACTCGCCTGCCATCATGCGTTCAAAAGGATCACAGGCAGAAAGATACTAGAGATGGGGACAAAACCACTGGTTAATGCCAAAGGTGAAAAATGCAGCACTGATGGTTGAACTGAAAGAAGCCATTAAAGGTCACTTATACCAGAAGGAAAAATACTTGTCAAATTTAGAATTGTTTACATGATTTCTATGGTAGTTGTTAGTTAACTCTCCTTCAGAGAGCTACAGACTCTTAAAGCCAATAGACCAGCCCAGAAACTAAGCTGAAGGGAGGTGTGTCCTGAAGCCAAAGCACAAATAGAAACACTATTTTCTAGTTATCTAAAACTGCATGTGGTGGTTTGAATAGGAATGACCCCCACAGGAGCATGTATTTGAAAGCTTGGTCACTAGGGAAGTGGCACTATTAGGAGGTATGGCTTTGTTGGAGGAGGACTTTGTTGAAGGAAGTGTGTCACTGGGGGTGGGCTTTGAGGTTTCATCCATCTCCCGTGTCTCTCCCTCTCTTCCTGCTGCCTGCCAATCCAATTGTAGAATACTTAACTCCTTCTCCAGCACTGTGTCTTCTTGTGCACCACCGTCATACTTCCCACCATGATAATAATGGAACAAACCACTGAACCTGTAATGCAGCCCCAATTAAATGCTTTCCTTTGTAAGAGCTGCCGTGACCATGGTATCTAGTCACAGCAATAGAAACCCTAAGACACTGTATCTTAGGCTCACAGTCTCCTTGAGCTCTGCCTCGACATTGTCCCCAAGCTGCTTTCTCGCTTGGATTCATAAGACACTAAAGATGGCAAAGGCTGACCAATTTCTGAGAGGTACAGAAGCACTGATTGAAAGAAAATCCTGGAATCACATCTTTACCACTTTTTCTAGATTCCATACATGATTCCCCACCAAAGAAGCTATTCACATTTAATACTCACCCGTGCAGAGATTGGGCCCTTGCTAGGGACTGAGCCAGAATGTCTTTTTAACTTTCAAACATTATTGTGTGGTGTGTGATACATCAGAGGAAGAGGCTGTCCCCTGTACCCCAGTATATACGTGGACATCAAGGACAAATTTGGAGAATTGGTTCTCTTCCTTCACCTTTGTGAAGGTTCTGAAAATTGAACTTATGTCACCAGACTTGCTCAGAAAATGCCTTTACCCACTGATCCATCTCACCAGTCTGAGCTTTGAAATACCTTCCGGGTGATGCATCGACACCAGACTCACTGTCTGGAGGGATCAGCCCACCAGACTGTCATGTCCAGTTCAGTCCAAAGGTTGAGGACAGGACTAAATGGTACAGGCAACGTCCAAGAGTACAAAATATCCGCGTCAGAGTTGAGAATGGGCGGGTATCAATGTCAGACAGGATAAACAGGGACCATAACAAGCGGTTAACGCTAATATTATCGCAGATCTACACCAACACTTTCTACTTTAAAAGGCACTTGAAATATTTATTCAGTCAATGCTTCAGGAACAGTTCTCTACAATAGACTATGATAGTGATAAAATAGAAAAAGCAAAGGACCCCACTGCCAGAAAGCTCACTCTTTGGAGAAAACAGTCAATTCACAAGGAGAGAGATAATTGGTGCTAGAGACTGTGAAAGGTGAAACAAGAGGAGTGGGATAAGAGATCTATTTCACAGCAGGGAATCATCCAAAATATTGATCTGAAAGTGGCCTTTAGCCCAGGCCTGAAAAAAAAGTGTGGTGGTAAATTATGCGAATGTCTGTGGGAGAAAGGGATATCAATTTTCAGATATCAGATTTGAATCCAAGGTACCTGGTTTATAAACGTATGTGTATTTTCTTTATGGTATTCTTCTGATATTCTTGATTGATTCTTGACACCTGAGTGTATCAAACAGTAGCCAGACAAGGCTGTTTATTATGTTTATGTTTATTCAACTTCTCCCAATCTACCAAGATAAGATAAGGTCCTTTGGAAGAGGCCAAAGGTACAGGAAAAGGTTCTAACACAGGTCCCTTAGTCATAAACCAGGGTGCCAAACGCCATGAAACACTCCATCCAAAGGACGTTCTCCCACTAAACTCCCTGTGGAGTCCTCTCGTTTGCGGTGTGTGTCAGCAACCCAGCATCAGAAGCCATGCCTTTTCAGTACTGTGATGAAAAGGAGAAGCCAAACTTGAGCCTAGACAACTTAGTCAAACGTGCATTGTAAATCCAGACTCTCTAGGTTTGCACATTCTCAAGGCAGAGACTGGCACCCAGTCCTGTTTACTAGAAAGAGACTCACAGCACTGGCCTGGTTACCTGATATTTCAACACTCCTGCACCCCGCTCTCTTCTACAGCTCTTTGGTTATAAGGCAAGAGGCTAACAGCACAGTAAATTTTCAGTTGCTGCCTCAGATTTATCAAAAACCTAGCTACTTAAAGAGTTCCCTTGCAGAAATTCAGTTCATGGGCAAGAGAGAATGAGCTCACTGAGGAGAAGGATGCTCAGTCACGTACATGCCCCTTAGTCAGTGAAGATATTCATGTCCTGGAGTTTAAAGCAAAGGTCTGTGTTTGAGCTAGTTCTTAATATATTTTTATGAACCCTTCATAAAGGAAGGTAAACAAATCATGAATGTCTCTCTTGCTAAAAACTACCCAAACCTCCTTTTGGAGTCCTAATTACATGCCCCACACCAACATAGTAACCATCCTTAACTGTCATAGTTAATAGTGCACGAGAGGAATAATACATCACACACTCTTTCATGGCTGCTTTCTTTTCCTCAAGATGGTGTGTCAGCCATCCATGTTGCTGCAGGCTACAGCAGTTCATTCTCAAATAATCATATTTTTTCCTATGACTTTTGTGCCAATTCTAAAATACAAACTTGTTTGTGACACGGGTTCAAATTCAAATACCTGAGAGTGATAACTCAGTTTGCATGGGAAAACATTAATAAATGTTGGGGAAAGGGATAATTTTAAATATTGGACCCTTTGAAAAATAGCTTACACCTGAGGGGAAAAAACTAAAAGGAGATACTAAACTATTAAAATCCAATGAGATGTCTTTGACAATGAAGTAAAGTCATCTTTCCATCATGAGAGAGCTCATTGTAGCGCATTACTCTACTGACAATTGAGCATCAGTCATATAAACACTGGATTGAAAATTAATTTGAATATAATGGTCGAGCAGCCTCCTAAAGGCTCTAAGCAAGCAACCGACAAAAAGACAAACTCCTCAATGGACTGCTAACAAAAATAAGAAGTCACTGGCTAAAGATAGGAAGTAGTACGCTGAGAATGAGCCTGTAAGCCCTGACACCTGGGGTGGGTGAGCCTGGAAAGTCATTCTTAGAGACCAAGACATGCTATCTATCACTTTCAATTAATTAACTGCCACGTTCTGTTCATCAAAGAGGTTTTTGGTTCTATTGTTTTGAGGTAATTCACTCCTGAAATTTTAAAAAAATCTGGTTTTTAAAAATAACTGAGTTGTTAAGCCTTGGTTTCCTCATCCAGAAACCAAGAACAGTTCTCATTTTTAAAATATTTATGTATTGAGGGAATCAAATGACTCAAGGTATAACCAATGACTAATGTGGTGATGACTAAAAAATAGTGAGTACTTTAGACCTATTTTTCAGTAGGTGTCTATTATATTAAGTTGAAAAAGTAAAAATGAGAGCACACACTACTAGCTTTCTACCCAGTATATTTTCACAGAGATGTAGGCATTGATATTCATGAGTCAGACAGAAAGTAGTAGGGATGTTGAGCTGTCACCTCTCCTCATCTCTCCTTGGCCACCTGTCCAGGACCCCTTTCACTATCAGCTAGAGTCTTCTACCTGGCAGCTGCATGGCCATCTAAGCAGGACAAAGGTCATCACTGTCCTAACTTCTTTTTATCAGACCCTGAAAGCTGTGAGGGAGTCGCAGGACCTGTGACCACCATCCTCCTAGGGCTTGTGTCTATGGGAGCTCTGACAGAGGTCCTTCACCTTCTTCTTGAACATGATTCATGACAGGAAGTGTGGTGTTCAAGGAAGCAGTCAGCCCTGTTGTTGAGCTTCCCGGATTGCTACCTGTTCCATGTGAAACCAAAACAGTGTCTTTCTGCAGCATCATCCACAGGCCTTCCATCTGCATTCTGCAGTACACACAGTCTGAATTCTTTCAGAGGAAAATTGTTCATGGAGATTGCCTTCCTCTTTGAATGTGGATCACTTCCAAAAAGTGATTGACCAGAGAGCCTTGACAGCTATAGAATCTCTTTCCTTTACTTCCTTAATACTGCTAGAATAAATCAACCTCTCCACCATGTGTGTGTGTGTGTGTGTGTGTGTGTGTGTGTATGTGTGGTTTTGAATTTTCCATGTAGCTGTGATGAGATAATTGCTCATGAGATTCACCAAACCTTTTTTGCTTATCTTAATTTAAATTAAGCAACATGTTGCATTTATCCTACTAGGGAAGGGTTAGAGATGTTGGCATGCTTAGAAGATAAGAAAAGATGGTTAAGAATATGGGCTGTGGGATTCAGTGAAACTGTTTTGAAACAGTGTCCCATGTAGCTCAGACTGATCTCAAATTTGTTGTGTAAAGTGAACGACCTTAAGGTCCTGCCTGACCTGCTTACATCTACCAGCACAGGGCTGAGATTACAGTCATTTGTTATCATGCTTGGTTTATGCAGTGTTTGAGGTTTAATCTAAGACCATATACATGCTAAAAAGGAATGCTACCAGGCAAGCTACACTTCCAGAATATGGACTACGGAGTCCATCTGCCAGAATGAAAACTTGTCTCTTCTCTACAGTCTACTTACTAAGTCACCTTGAACAAATCCATTTTCTTCTGAGCATCATTTTTCTTATTTTTGAAATTGTTTATTGGGAGTTTCATATGAGATTACAGATATTTAACCTGTTAATATGCAGCACATAACCAATAAAAATAAATTGCATAATGATGGTCATTATTTTGATTACTGTTATTCTGGACTATCCCTGACCTCATTTTGAGCACATTAACTTGGAATTCATTTTTTCCCCAAATCAGTCAAGGCCACATAAGTAGCAAGAGTCAGAGGAAGAAATGAACTTCAAAGCATTTAACTTTAAATACTGTGATTCTGTTAACAGGACCAATCTGTCCCCATGTCACAGGCGTGATTAAATAAGGAGCCAAGCCTTCGGCAAAACCCCAAACCTTTTCTTCCAAATAGTCCCCACAGGAGATAATTCCTATATTCCAAAGATGTTGCCTGCTCAGAATATATCTAGATTCCTTATAGAAAAGATCTGAGAGCAAGTTGAACTTTGAAAATAAATTCTCAGTGGAAGCAAATTGTGCCTTTTGTTGGCAAAAATAAAACTTGCCCTCACTCAAAAGTCAGAGTCAAGACTGATGAATAAGCTGAGCAATGGAGCTGGGGTCAGTTTTATGCCACAGATGACAATGTGCCTGTGAAACCAAGTGGTTTTCATGTGTGACTCATAAATGAACTCCCAAAATCATTCCCCAAAGGAATTTCCATAAGATTTTGGATTGTTCCCACTGGATTAAGCCAATGCCTTGAAGAAACTTCATTCAAGAAAGACTGCATTCTTTTGAAGGCATAAATTCTCACCTATTTATTGAAAGCTGAAAGTCAATCCCTGTAACTTGCCTAAAGGCAGTAGTAATGTGGTAGAATGTCTTTTTACTGTATGCATTAGATTATACCCTAATCCTTAAAGATGCCGTCTTGCCCCAAGAAGAGATTAA
>LOEQ01000258.1:459251-469684 GCA_001685075.1 Bramus lutescens | reverse complement strand
AAAAAAAAAAAAAAAGAAAAAAAGGGACAAGGTAGAGAGTGATATAAGGGGATGCCTCTTATATCTTCCTCTGGCCTCCTGCGTGTCCACAGGAGCGTGTGTGCACTCACATACACATGTGCACATGCATCATGTGTACGTACATATACATACGTGCACTCATAAGCACACACAGAAATCAACAACCAAACAGAAAGAGAAAGGAAAAATCGTTCCCAAAGAACTTCCTTGCCCTTGAACCTGAAGTAGTGCCCATTGACATCATCCTTAGAGATGGCAAAAAGGCAGGATCTCTCAGACTCTTGACCTGCTATTTTTTTAATTCCGTGCTGAAGATTTAATGACAGCCTTGCATCCTATGGAATCTGCATGCTCTACAGATGCCTCCAGATGATTTGGGAGAGTGTAGAATAACTGTCCTAGCGGATCTGTTCTTTCAGGGACCTCTGAGCTCTGTCTCACTAGTGGCCTGTACGTGGGAATCTTTAGGAAAAGTACTCTGCTCACGGCCTGTCCACCAAGCTCATTTGGGGTCAGAAATGGGACTAAGAGGGATGTCTGGGTCCTCAGGTAAGGTGGTCCCATGATGATCTTGAGTTTTGTAGGCTCTTAGGCCTGCCCAGTATCCCCTCTGTGTGTTACAACTTTTTGGGGTGAAAAGGCAGGACACTAGTATATTATGGTTCTGGGTTGCCATGACAGTAAATGCCTGAGCTGTTGGCCCCCTCATTCAGCCATACTCCTGGCCTTGAGGGCAATATGAAAGAACTGGTTCTCTCTCTCTCTCTCTCTAGTTTGTTTGTTTGGTTTAGTGGTTTTTTGTTTGTGTTTTTTTTTTTTTCCATCAAAACAGGGTTTCTCATGTAGCCCCAGCTGTCCTGGAACTGTCTCTGCAGACCAGGCTGATCTCAAACTCAGAGATCCACTGGCCTTTGCCTCCTGGGTGCTGGGATTGGAGGTGTGAGCTAACACTGCCCAGCAGAGCAACTGTCTAATCCCATACTTGGAAGGCTAAGGGAGGAAGACTGGAAGTCCAGAGTCGACCTGGGCTACAGAGCTAAGATCCTCACTCCAAAAGGGGTTGTGGGGATGTAGCTGAAGAGATGGCTCACTGGTGAAGAGCACTGGTTGCTCTTGCAAAGGACCCACCTCCAGTTCCCAGCACCCAAATGGTGCCCCACATCCATCCATTGGCTCCGGTTGCAGGAGATTTTCTGTCAACCAAGGGCACCAGGCATCACATGGTACACATACATACATACATACATACATACATACATACATACATACATACAGGCAAACACCCGTGTGCATAAAATAAATAAATGTAAAAATGTTTAAGGGGAATAAAGCTAATCTTTTGACAAATATTTGTACAAATACTAATATTTGTACAAAGCATGTACTATTTACATAATGAGTAGTAGAGGATTTAGAGGATATGGGCAGGTATGCATAAATTATATTGCCATTTTATTTATGTAAGAGATGTAACTGGATTTGGTATCAGAGACAGGTCTGGAAATCAAAAGTATAGGTGTTGGTTTGACCAGTGTCTGTATATTTCACCTTATATCCTCCTGGGGTTTGAGTTGACCCTGGAAACAGTTTCATGGTGGTATAATGACACTGTTTAATTTAAACCATGTCAATGTGAGCGAGTTTCACATTGACATAGGGAAGGGCCTATTGGGAACCTCCTAACAAGATTCTCTTTGTGCTTTGAGGGTTTATGGTCCAGCCCAACATAATATGTTTCTGAATCAGAATGTATTTAATGAAACAAAGAAGCAATTTAAAATCAAGGGGCAGAAGCCAGGCTGTGTGGTTAAACTCCTGTAACCCCAGCACTTAGAGACAGAGGTAGGAAGATTGGAGGTTCAAGGCCACCCTGAGGTGTATGAGACCCTGAGAAAGAAGCTGAGGATATAGCTCAGTTGCTAGAATGCCTGTCCCCAACATGACAGAAATGAGTGGTGCCTATAATCCCAACACTCAGAGGTAAGGCAGGAAGAGCAAGAAGAGCAGAAATTTGAGAAGAAAGGTGGAAGGAAGAAATCTGGGGGTAGAGGAGTAGCTTATTGGCAAGAGTGTATATACTTTGCATGAAGTCCTAAGTTTGATCCCCAGCACCACACTTAAAAAATAAGAAATCAAGGTGGGTGGTGGTGGCCCATGCCTTTAATCCTAACACTCTGGAGGCAAAGGGAGATGGATGGATCTCTAATAAGTTTGAGGCCAGCCTGGTCTACAGAACAAGTTTCAGGACAGCTAAAACTGATACACAGAGAAACCCTGTCTCAGAAAAGAGGAAAAAAAAAACAAACAAGAACTCATATAAAGTCCTTTCAAGTGGGAACTTCGAAAAGATAGCCAGGGCTATTATTTGTGCTGGGGATTGACCCTAAGGCCTTGCACACGCCAGACATGAACCCTAACACTGAGCTATATCCCCGCCTCTTTTCCTATTGTTTTATCTTGAGTCTGGGTCTCACCAAGTTGCCCTAACTGGCCTTGAACTCCCTCTGTAGCCATGTAAGACTTGAATGTGTTCTTTCTGGCTCTCAGGTGGCTGAGACATAGGCCTACACCAGTAGGCCTCAGCTGAAGGATGAGTTTTGAAGGCCAGACAGTTCTGTTTCCAATTTTACTTCCTAGAGTTGCGGTTGGCAGCTTCGCTCCCCTGAGCATTGTACGGCCTGAGAGCTCAGACGAGTGTGTTTATGGGACCAGGGGACCTAGACACTTGGATTGTTCTGGAACAGCTTTCAAGGAGTACGTGCTGCCTTTCTCTTTTCCATTTTCTATTCTTTTCCTTTCCCTCCTAAGTTTTTGAGACGGGGCTTCAGATAGTCCAGGCCAGCATTGAGTTTGCAACGTAGCCAAAGACAGCATTGAACTCATGATTTTCCCATCTCCCCCTTCCAGGTCTGGGGTCACAGGTGTGTGCTACTGTGCCCGTTGTGAAAACCTCTTTAAAAAAATTTTTTTTAATGATATATCTCTGTGTGTGTATGTGTACATGTATGCACATCTGTTGAGTATGCTACATATATATGTATCAGCCCCACTTTGTTCCCAAAGCTATGCTTTAAAATCTCACCTCTGGGGCCAGAGAGATGGCTCGGTGATTAAGAGCATTCCCTATCTTCCAGATACCAAGTTCAGCCCTTGGTATCCACATTGTGTGGAGCACAACTCCTTATAACTCTAGCTCTAGGGCAGTGGTTCTCAACCTTCCTAATACTGTGACCCTTTAATATAGTACCTCATGTGGTAACCCCCAACTATAAAGTTATTGCTACTTCATAACTGTAATTTCACCACCATTGTGAATGGTGATGTAAATATTTTTGAAGGTAGGTTTCTCAAAGCGGTTGAGTCACTGCTCTAGGGGCTCTTCTGGTATTGGGGGGACACTCGTACATGTGTGGCACACACACATGCATAGGTAAGGAAAAACACTACTAAATCTTTTTTTTAAAATCTCACCTTCTCGAGGCCTCTGCACATACCCAGTCTGTAACTGGTTTTGGTGCTCTGAACATGGCCCCCTTCCCGCCCACCCCCTTCGTGTTCCTTTGCCTTCTTTCTTCCTGCACCCATCTGCTTCCGCCTTCTGTAACTTCTGGAGGAGTGGGTGCTTAGGTTTTTGCTTGTCCTTACTGAAAATGTCTGGGATAAAGCCAGAGTCAGCGGTGATAATCTCTGAAGTGCAGTTGCCCACCAGTGTCAAGCAGAACAAGGTGTACGTCCTTCTGAGCAGAGCCCCTGGCTACAGCCTGCCAGCCTCGCTAGGGGAACCTGGAATAGCTACCAGGGTGTTTCTTTTCTTCCAATTAATAAAAGATTCCTGCCAGGCGGTAGAGGCGCACATCTTTAATTCCAGCACTCAGGAGGCAGAGGCAGGTGGATCTCTGTGAGTTGGAGGCCAGCGTGGTCTATAGAGTGAGTTCCAGGACTGGCTCCATAGCTACTGGGAAATCCTGTATCTCAAAACCAAAAAAATTAAAAATAAAAAACTCCTGTCATTGTTCCAGTATAACTTGGTTGCCTTTCTGCTTCCCACACTGCCCCACTCCCAGTTCAGTATGGCGGCTCTGGCCTGGGCTACCTAGAACATGTGTTGGTGATGGAAGAGATATCCCGGGCTTCTGGAGCAATAGGGCTCAGCTACGGTGCTCACTCCAACCTCTGCGTCAACCAGATTGTTCGCAATGGGAATGAGGCGCAGAAAGAGAAATACCTTCCCAAGGTGAGGAGACAGGAATGAAGAAATCCACATGGACTCAGCACTACCACTGTATGACATGCCCTCCCCTTGGTGGGGACAAGCAGATTCTCATTCTCATCTTGTTCCCACGAACTAAACAGAATTAGGAGAATGACTGAGATTGATTTGAAATACTTAAATCAAAAAAATCTAAAGTGGCACACACCTTTGATCCCAGCACTTAGGCAGCAGAGACAGGGGAATCTCTGAGTTCAAGGCCAGCTTGGTCTATAGAGCCAGAGCTACACAGATAAACCCTGTCTCAAAAAAAAAAANAAATTGGGGGTGGGGCCTTCAGTCAGAGCTGTGGTGACTTATGACATGTGTGGAGTTTCAGCTGCTTGGGAGGCAGAAGCAGGAAAATCATGAGTCCCAGCTTGGGTGATTTGACAAGGCCATGTCTCAAAGCAAACAGGAGTGGGTAAAAGTGCCTGCCTGCCACCAAGTTTGATAACCTGACTTTGATACGCATAGTGGAGAAAGAACCAACTTTCTTCCGCAAATTGTCCTCTGATATGAGTGCACACACACACACACACACACACACACANAAATTGGGGGTGGGGCCTTCAGTCAGAGCTGTGGTGACTTATGACATGTGTGGAGTTTCAGCTGCTTGGGAGGCAGAAGCAGGAAAATCATGAGTCCCAGCTTGGGTGATTTGACAAGGCCATGTCTCAAAGCAAACAGGAGTGGGTAAAAGTGCCTGCCTGCCACCAAGTTTGATAACCTGACTTTGATACGCATAGTGGAGAAAGAACCAACTTTCTTCCGCAAATTGTCCTCTGATATGAGTGCACACACACACACACACACACACACACACACACACACAGTGGCCTTTGTGCATACATTAACACAGAAAATAAATAAATAAAAACATAATTTTTAAAAGTCTAAAGACTGGGGGCTGAGGGGAAGGCTCAGTAGTAAATCCCTTGCTTAGCATGCCTGAGACCCTGGAGCCAATCCCCAGTGCTGCCAAAAGTGGTGGATGCAGGAGTGGAAGAAAAAGGCCTTCCAGAGATTTACTCCGCCTTGCTCTGTGGGGAGTTTGCAGGGTGGACTGTGGGCAGGAAGAGCAGTCCTGGGAGCTGCTGCAGGGGGCTTCCAAGGTCCTAACAAGGCGGGTCTTGGTTTTCCCTGTAGCTAATCAGTGGTGACTTCATCGGAGCCCTGGCCATGAGTGAGCCCAATGCTGGCTCTGATGTCGTCTCCATGAGGCTTAAAGCAGAAAAGAAAGGTAAGGCCACTTGCCACAAGGCAGCTGGAAAAGGCAGGTGGGGAATCTCTGCTGAGTTCCCAGTATGGCTTCTCAGCAAGGTGGCAGCAGTTATCGGACTGGTTGGCTGAAGCAGAACAGGAGACTTCAGCCAACAGCCAGCGACCTGCTGTCCCTTAGGAGATCACTACATTCTGAATGGCAACAAGTTCTGGATCACCAATGGCCCTGACGCTGATGTCCTCGTTGTCTACGCCAAGACAGATCTGTCTGCCGTACCAGCTTCTCGGGGCATCACAGCCTTCATTGTGGAGAAGGTGAGCGTGGGATCAGAGAGACTTTCCAGCCGATTGAGATTTAATCAGTGTTCAGTGTTCTATGCTCTACTCCCAGGAGGGGGCAGGTAAGCTGAAGCTGAGGAAGGTAGTCCAGAAGTCAAGTCTGGTGCTGATCCAGTTGCTCAGAGGTAGAGCAGCTGCTTAGCACATAAGATCCTGGGTTCGATTTTCAGCACTACAGAAAAAAAGAAAAAGAAAAAAGAGACCCAGAGAGGCTGGGTCAAGTCTGAAGACAGTAAAGCTATTATCTGTCCACAGAGCCAAGGAAGAAGAAAATGGAAAAGAAGCTATGGGATTTTCTTACTAGGCTGAGCAGGAGCTGTGGGGGAGACTGAGGCATGGGCGGGAATGAAAATGCTGATTTGGACACTGTCCCTCCAATAGTATGGACAAGGACAAGATACATCAGGAGTTAGATTAAAACTAAACTATTAAAACTCACTGTATAGAGCAAGCTTCTGGGCAGAGATCCATCTGCCCCAGCCTCCCAGGTGCTGGGATTAAAGGTGTGTGCCCCAGCCTGAAAAAAGTTGGAAATATATAAGTTAAGGGAGCAGGTGTTGGCTTCACACCATCTGCCTACTGTTGGTGAAGAAAGAGGGCAAGTGCCACTGAGGCTTGGGGACCTAGCTGCAGGGGAATGGTAGAAAGTTTACTACATGGTTAAGCAAGAGGTTGGCAGGGCACCCCGTGAGGAGGGGGAGTCGCTGGCTGAGACAGGAACTGGAAAGGCCTGGGGGTAATGGAACAGCCTTCACTCCCCTGTCACCTAGTGACACCTGTGCATCCAAGTCACCTGGTCAAGGCGTGCTCGTGGTTGGAGTTGGGGCTCCTTTAGGGACGGATAGGTGGCTAAGGAAAAGGGGGCAGAGGAGTTGGCATGGGCTCTGAGAGTGTCTTCAGAGTCGTGTCCCGGGGAGAGTGAGGAGAGCTGGGGACTTAATGTTTTGCTGAGGAAGAACTGCTCCCCTGAGAACTTAGGAGAAGCAGACTGGCAGCAGAGGTGTTGGGAACAAAATGGGTAGGACATGAAGACTGGAGTTTTGCATCCAGAGAGAGAACTTGGGAGTAAGATGTGGGCAGGTATCCAAATCAGTAGGTAGAGTGAGTTTCCCCTTTACTAGCCCCCCTTGGGGCAAGTCTGACCAGGACCTCCTTTGGTTTCCTGCGAAGGGTATGCCTGGTTTTAGTACCTCCAAGAAGCTTGACAAGCTGGGCATGCGGGGCTCCAACACCTGTGAGCTTGTTTTCGAAGACTGCAAAGTTCCTGGTAAGTGTCCCGAGAATAAGGGAGTCTCATCCTGGCTCCTTTGCAACCTGGAAAAGCCCATCTCAGCATTACGGAGGTTCACCACTGTTCCGTGTTGCATGATATGCAGCTAGGCTGTGGGCTTAGGGCTGCTGGACAGCTGTCTGTCCTGGCCATAGCCCCTGCTGCTACTTGCTTGCCTGCCCAGATGAAGGCTGGTGAAAGGTAAGGCGTAAGTCTCCCGCTGATGTCCTTCGATCTCTCTGCATTTGCCTGTGCAGCCAACATGCGCTAGGCCAGCTTCTTGTCTCTTAAATAACCCAACAGAAATGAGTTAAAGGAGGAAGAAGTTCTTTTGGCTCATGGTTTCAGGAGTCAAGCCTATGGTCAGTTGGCTCCATTGTTCCTGAGCTTACTGTGAGCCAGAGCATAAAGGTAGAAGGGCCTGGGGAGAACTGCTTATCAGGATAAGTAGCAGAGAGCAAAAAGAGGCCAGAGTCCCATTAGACTCTCAAAGGCACACACCCAGTGACCCATTTTTCCTGGAGGCTTTGTCTGTGTTTCTTGTCTCATTAATGCCGTCAAATTAGGAATCCATCATCGGGTTAATCCATTGATTGGGCCAGCCTTCATGGTCCAGTCATGTCTCAAACCCCACCCCAGAACACTGCTGCACGGAGAACCCCGACTTCAGCACACCAGCCCGCAGGGGGCCATTTTGTGTCCAAACCACAACACTCTGAATTACACTCGGTAATGATGCTAAAAGCCCTTCTGAAATAAATTGACAGAAGCCAGACTTGATGAAAGAGAGGTAATTTGATTTTGCAGGAATATTTTATCCCCTGTGCCATAACTGTGAACGTGACACTATGTAGCACTGTGAGAGAGTGGAGGGCACGGATCTGGTCATGGATAAGGACCGCTTCATGTATCAGTGTGAACCTTCTAGAAACAGAATGCCGTGGCCAGAAAGAGTCTCTAGAAGAATCCATACAGACTCGCCTTTTAGAAAAAGACAGAAAATGCATTCACCGGCCTTAAAGGCAGGTTAGGTTGTCAAGTTTCTATACCAAACGTTCTGCCCACATCTCCCAAGTCCTCATTAGGGGGTAGCTGCTCATTGGCTTCTGTCACTATCCCCCTAACTCTCAAACAAGCAGCTCTCATGAACATTGCAGAAAGGTGACCCTGAACCTGAGCACACAACCTCAGTCCAATGAGTCCTCTGATTTCTGCATAAGTAGACATCAGGTGTAGAAAGAAGCGAAGAGGGGAGGGTGACTTCCAAACCAATCCTAGGGAGTCCAGCATGAGAAAAGAAAGACCTAACAACTTGGGGCCCTGTAGTGTTGTGGACGGTGTGGGGTCCTGAGAACTCCGCTTCTGACTGAAGTGACAAAAACCATCTTTTCCTCTCACTGGAAACCCAAGTTGAAGGTAGAATACTGTGTTTTTGTGCCTTGTGTAACATAGTACATTGTGTAAAAATGAAGAGGCTATGAACAACCCTCTCTGGCGTTTTTCCCGGCAGCTGCTAATATCCTGAGCCAAGAGAGTAAAGGGGTCTACGTATTGATGAGCGGACTGGACCTAGAACGCCTGGTGCTGGCAGGTGGACCCCTTGGGTAAGTGTGAGGAGGCTGGAGGCCTCCTGAGTTAACTTCACCAGCGTGAGGCTTATTGGGGAAGCTAGTGCACCCCTGCATGAGTGTGAAACCCGGGGCAACCTGAGCTTGCCAGTCTTGTTAGGTTAGCAGCCTCCCCCTGATAAGGAAGGGAGGAACAAAGGAAGCTACTTTGTGGTTTATCCTCTGTCCTAGAGAATCTCCTCCTGTATTTAATTTCTTCACACAGAGGGAAATGTCATTATGTGACAGATGGCAGGTGAGGCCTGAGAGCAACTCTGCTTAGTCAGTGTGGTTGTGAAACAAGAAGCGCAGACTTTGACACCTGCCTGCTGCTCCACCACACCCAGCTGATCTCAGAGGACGTGCCTGGGAGCTGGGCAGGCAAAGCTGTCACTGAGACAGCAGGGAGTCTCTCTGGGACTTCAGTTCCTCCTCCTCCCACCTCAACCCTCAGGCCTAATCCTCTGACACCCTTTCACCCCGCTTGACATCACCCCCCCCATGCTGTCTTCCTCCGGCAGGATCATGCAGGCTGTCCTGGACCACACCATTCCCTATTTGCACATACGGGAAGCCTTTGGCCAGAAAATCGGCCAATTCCAGGTAAGGGAAATACTTTCTGAAGTGTCCTCTTTTGCTGGATTAAAGGAGAGGAGGAGATAGCTGTGCAGTTTGGGTTATTGTCCTCCTCTAGCAAAACAAGCTTGAGTTCTTAGAATTCAAGCTTTCCCAGTCAGCCTGGCTTTGGAGGTCCATCACTTTGTCCTGCCCATTCCTATTGGAGACGGACGAACTCGACACTGCAAGGCTGGAGGGTAAAGCTGCTGAGCACTGGAGTTTAGGGGAAAGGGAGCCGCATTTCTCATCCCTCCCGTCTGCCGGGAGGAGCTGCCGAAAGTTAGCCACACAGGTGGCAACTCTGTAGCCTCATCTAGAGCACTTTCCATCTCCTTTGTCCTAGGCAAGCCCCATCTCTTCTCTGTGCCCCTGGCGCCTCATCCCTGGCCCTCAGCTTGTCCTTGCCCTTGACCTGCTTTTAGCCCTTAGAATGTCCCAGCGTGTTGACCCGGGGCCTCCCTTTGTGCCCAGCTGATGCAGGGAAAGATGGCTGACATGTACACCCGCCTCATGGCATGTCGACAATACGTCTACAACGTCGCCAAGGCCTGTGATGAAGGCCACATCGTTGCCAAGGTGAGGGCCAGCTCTGGGGGAAGAAGAGACGGATTGGTGAGTCACCTCTGGGGACGGGGCCTGTGTGTTTGTCAGGACCCTGCTGAGCAAAGCCTCATCCCACAGGACTGTGCCGGTGTAATTCTGTATGCAGCCGAGTGTGCCACGCAGGTAGCCCTGGACGGCATTCAGTGTTTAGGTGAGTGGCCCTCACTCTCCACCCCTGGGGTCCCTCTTCACTCCTCACTCTGCTTAAGCTAGCCACAGTCATGCTGGCACCTCTAGGCTCTGTCTGCCTCCAGTGATAAGGAAAGAGAAGTTTTTGTAATGGCCATCAGTAAGTAAAGAGAGTGGGGCCTGGAGACACAGTTCAGTGGTTAAGAACACTGGCTTCTCTTCCAGAGGACCCAGGTTCTATTCCCAGCACCCACCTGACAGCTCACAACCATCTGTAACTGCAGTTCTAGGGGGAACCAACATCCTTGTGTGGCCTCCGAGAGTGCCAGACATGCTGGCAAAACATCCATATACATAAAATCAATTTTTA
>LOEQ01000258.1:425881-436076 GCA_001685075.1 Bramus lutescens | reverse complement strand
TCGACTTAGCCATGGCGGAGGGGCAGGGGGTGGGGGTGTGTGCTCACCGAGTGCCCTGGCCGGTGGTGAACCGGCTTGGTGGACTCATGGAGGCGAGCAGAGCCTGCTAGCAGTGAGAGGCGTTCAGCAAGTCTGCCTACCGGTAGAGGTTTAACTCTACCTGGGATGTCTCCTAGTGGCCCATTGTCGGCAGTCTTAAGAGCACCGACAACTGACTACTTGGATTGGGACTAAGGGACCCACCCCCCTACAACCCCCCGTGCTAGCAGTTTTTTCTTAGCTAGGAAGGTACCCACATAGGGACCTGATAAGCGAAGTCCATAAATCCAGGGAGAAATTTGATGAGATAAAATGAGGTTTCCAGTTCTTTTGTGCCACCTGACACGTTTCTTCCCATCTTCTACACCTGCATATCTTCTACCAAAAAGGAGTAAAAAGCTTCGGAGGAACCACATTTCTCAGGGACAACACTGTCCTAGGACACTTTGGAATCCCTGACTTAAGCTGAGAGTGCTGATAACCCCACAGTGACCAGCTCTAGGCTGTATGCTGTTTACCTGTTTGTAAAAGACCCAGTCAGCTCCAGTGCCCCCCCCCCATGTGAACATGTTGGGAACAGGAAGAGAGGAGACTTGGGCTAATGACAGCTGAGAACATGGCCTTTTGCTGAGAAAAATCTGAGTTGGAGTGGCACACCAGGGGGACCGGTCAAGAGCCCCATTGGGCTGATGTTGGCTGTAAGCCCTTGGTGAGAAAGCTACTTGTCTTGCCAAAGGGGACGGGCAGTAGAATATGGAGTTCATTCATGGCACCCATTGCTCTCCCTGGGGGAGAGTCTGTACCCCAGCTTGGGTGGAGTTGAGGCTTGTGGGGATAG
The DNA here is from genome assembly GCA_001685075.1 of Bramus lutescens. NCBI lineage: Eukaryota > Metazoa > Chordata > Mammalia > Rodentia > Cricetidae > Bramus > Bramus lutescens. The sequence continues at coordinate 435,199 of LOEQ01000258.1, read as the reverse complement.
GGAGTATTACTTCTCACAAGAGACCAAGTTTGTTTGACAGAATTTAATTGTATGTCTTAAATCCAGAGAAGGCTGGAGATTCTGCTTTTGCTGGAGTTGCACTGTATGTGACTTCTTTTGGTGGCAGTCAGAAGGGTGACCTGATTTGGCTGCTGGAAGGTTAAAACGAGTTGCCAAAATAACATTTCCCTCTATGGTTGGGATTTTACCTGGTAGGAGACTCATGCCTGTCAGATCAGTATTGAGGGGAGCTGAGCCATTAGTATGTTTCTGCGCTCTGTCTGTCCGTCCTTCTTTCTCCCCTTCCCAACTCTAGACCCCACGCTCTAGTTGAGGCTAGCCAGGAACTTGCAGCAGCCCTTCTGTCTGCCTCCTGAGTGCTGGAATTATCTCTGTACCACTGTCTTAGTTTGGGTTTGTTCTTTTGGTATCTCCCTCCCTCCCTTCCTTTCTGTTGCCATGTTCCCATGTCATTTTCCTCTTGCTTCCTCTGACTCTTCTGATCCAATCTGTGTACAGCTACCAGATCATTCTCCCCACAGGACCCCTTCCACGAGTCAGTTTCTTACTCACTAAATTGTGGTTGCTCTCTCTTTCCTGCATCCTGACCCTCGACAGTGTCCGCAAGGCTGCTCACCAGTCACTCTGCACATTTGTCTCTCCTCTGCCCTTTGCTTCTGGCTCTTCCCTTCTCTTCCACTTGTCCATTGTCTTGGTGTTGCTCAGGAAAATGTATTTTCTAGCATGGTGTCTTCTCAAATGTTTTGTGAGCTGGAAGTTTCTTAAGGATAGGGGTAGTGAATTAAAGTGTGTGTGTGTGTGTGGTCTATTCTGGAATAGAGAGGAACCTGGCTTTTCTAGAAATGCCCTGTATGGATTCAGTCCTTGAAGGGCTCTGACCCTTTCTGTCAAAGGTGTATAAATAGGGCATGTTTGTGAGGCTCTGATGGGTGTTTTCTTTTGCTGCTGTTCTGACCCATCTGCTGGTGAAGTTGGTCCTAGATTGGTCATGTGACATCACACAGACATGAATTGAAAAGGGGCTGTAACCCTGTTTTCCTCCTGTCCCCACTAAACCATCCTCTCCCTCTCTCTACCCAGCTTTTCTGTTCATTTGCAATTTACTTGCTGTCCATGCTAAATGAATCCATGTTTTACCTCTTCTCATCTGGGTGTAAATAAGGGAGAAAACACTAATCGGACAACAGAGGAGAAAAATAAACCTGGGCTAGTCCATGGATGGGCTTCGTAGGGTCCTTTTCTGGAACGTGTTTTTCCTCTTTGGGGTCTAGGTCTGTCCCATATTGGACCTTTGAGGAGGGACTGCTATCCTTCCAGCTCTCTTAGAAGTTGATTTCTCTTGGTGATCAAGCATGGACCTTGGGAACATGGGAGAAAACTGATGACTGGTTTGACGCTCAGTGGTGAAGAAGCATATCTTGCATCCATCCTCTTTCCCCCAAACCTCTCCTTTGTGCCCCAGTTTGATGATTAATGGACCAGCATTTCCCTTCCAATCAGGAAGGCCACCCCTTACAGTTGCCATGGTAATGCAGAACTCTCCCCCGTCAGTTAAGAAAAAAATCCTACTACTTCTTTACTGTAAGGGAAAAGCCACCTCAGAACACCTCTCCTGGGCTTGCTCCTCCTCATCTGCTTGTTCTGTCTGCAGTGTGCATCCTGGAACATAGTCCTTTCCCTATTCAGGGACATTGCCTGAGTACCTTAACCAGATTCTGCACTTGTCGGAGCCAGCAGGTCTAGAACTGACAGGAGAGGAAACAGCCTTTTAGTTTATTCATCCTTGATGCAAAGTACAATCCAGAAAGAGCCCTTCTCCTTTAGGGATACAGGAGGCGCCCTCCTATGCTCTCCAGAGGTATGAACTGGGTAGCATTTGACACCCGAGAAGGAAATTTCAGTAGATATGAAAGAAAATCAGCCTAGCATATCTACTAGAAATTGGAGTTCAGAGAAAATGTGGCAGTTATTTTCATTTCTCCCCACCTCTCCATCCGAGCATCTAAGAGGACTTAGAATGTTTTTGTTTTATCTACTGTTGTTCCTCTTGACCTTGCTCGGGCAACATCTGGCCTCAATGCCCTGTCACAAGGTGAGTCATTAAGGAGGAGGAAAAAACCTTAAGGAGGAAAAAAAAATCCTCAGAGCTCAAAAGTAGCCTGCGTTGAACTGAAGCTGCCAGCAAAGCTGGCGAGTTTATGGAGCATTATATGAACAGTCCGACATTAAAGGGCCTCCTCCTTTTTATGAATGGGTCATGAAGAATGTAAATAAAGCAGCATCTCTCAATGGGGAAGCATTTTACATAAGCAGCCCTACCCCAGCCCAAGTATTTATGGGAACTTGCTAGCATTGTCTGGCAAGGCTTGTTTCCTTTGTGTCGTGACTTTGGAGGGACGAGGAGAGTGTGCTTTGGCTCTGAGGGTTTGGCCTTGTCTTGGTGGCCAGCACAGTGTCTGTTAGCCCTAAAAAGATGGAATATCACGTGTAGTCCAGAGCTTGTGAAAATTAGCAGCAGAGGCTCCTGATACCTGGTGGTGTAAGATTCTGCATGCAGCTCCTGACTCCTCAGACTGCTTAGATCTTCCTAGGTCATGCCCAGGAGGTCTTGGATGATGAGATCCTACCTGGTTTTATGGGAGGCACCTAGCAGGAATAAAATGTACTGGTTTGAATTTCAGCTCCTTTATCTTTCTACAGCCCCTCTCGGTTTTTGCCACTAATGAGCTGTAAGCCGGCTAAAAAGTGGAAGAAACAGTGGGCACTGAACATTCCTGCTCAGGGCTGCCAAGTCCCGGGGTCCCAGTAAGGGCGTGGATGTCCTGTCCCAGGCATTTTGGTGTGAAAGCTGGGGATGAGAGGCCACTGGGTTTGGAGAACAGGGCCCAGAGTGCAATCACTTCTCCGACTTGGTGTCCCGGAGTAGTGGTCATTACATTTCTCTTTGCACAGCGGGAAATACCTGCAAGGGTGGTTATTCATCTGATTCAGTGTGCTGGTTGTTCTTGAGCTCCTCCACAGACTTGGTCTGCCAGGAAGGAATGAGGGTTTGTCTCTCGGTCTGCTGTTATGAATCAGTAACTTCCAAGTTACTTGAATGAAAAGACGGTGGCCTTTCATAGTTAATGATATCAGTACTGGCTAAGAGCATCCTGGGTCTGATTATTTTCTCTGGCGTCTGCTCCTTCTCTGGGATTTAGGAAGGACAGATATGTTGATTTCCCTGACCTGGAGTAAGGTGTGTGTGTGTAGTTTCTGCCTCTGCCAATACAATTTTTCCAGTTTCCTACTGCAGAAGAGCGGAATGGACCCCTCTGCAATTGTAGTCACTTGTCGGGAATGTTTGGGGATAACACAGTTTGTTTATCAGGTTTCTGTGCTGCCAGGTGGTTTAGAAGTGTGTTCTTAGAGTAGTTATTATCGGGGTGCCACTTGTTGCCAGAGAGTAGAACCACATCACCTCTGCAGCCAGGGTCAGTGGTCATTTCCCAGCCCTCACTCGGGCTCACAGAGTTTCCATTGACTGTAGAAAAGAATTCTATAGAGAGGAAATGCTCTTATAGAAAACTGAAAGTATGAGAGGTTATCTGCCCTGAAGAGAGGAGCAGGAGCAGTTGCTGTGTCTCTGTAAATTAAGGTCTCCGCTGTGATAGGCCACTTTCCGTCTCCATTGCAGTCTGAGCCAGGGAAGGGGATTTCCCTTGGGCCTGTAGACTTGAGTAGATGCTTGGGGAAAGTTCTTTCTCTGGATTTACTGTAAAATATGCTCTCTCTGGAGCATTCCCCACTTCCTAAGTAATAAATGATTTTGTTTCAAAAATGTATGCAAGAGTTTATTCTGGCCGGGCAATGGTGGTGCCGCACACCTAAAGTTTATTTGGAAATTCGAGTCAACTTTTCTAAAGATGATGATGATGATAGTGATGATGATTTAGAGACAGGATCCTATACAGCCCGGTTTGCCTAGAACTCTCCTTGAGTGCTAGTATTTATAGGTGTGTGGACCTATCTGTCTGTGTGAACAGTTCTTTAAGTTGAGAAATTCAAGAGACGCTATTATGTTGGGCTGTGAGGCCCTAGGAAGTGGCAGTATGATAACTGTGGAAGTATGGGCTCTGAGACTCCTGGATCCCCCCGCCCCGCCCTTGCTTTTTACTGTGCTAGGTAGGGTTTTCTTAGGAGGTAGGGTGGGAGTGTGTGTGTGTGTGTGCGCGCGCTCGTGCACATGTAGGTCAGAGGACACCTTGCGGCAGTCAGATCTTTCTTTCCACCATGTGAATTCTGGAGAATTGAGCTCAGATCATGAAGCTTGGCAGTATGTGCCTGTACCTGCAGAGCTCCCCCATGTGTAGGCACACACCTTCTGTCTGCCCGTCCTTCCTTCCTTCCTTCCTTCCTTCCTTCCCTTTTTCCTTCATTTTTATTGAATCCTTTGTGCGTGTTTAAGTCTCCTGAAGATGTAATGTAACAGCTGCTTCCCTAGACTGTTGTGAAGGTAGATGCAGTGATTGTCATGTACTAGATGGTACTGGGTACCCAGAATACAGAGTAGCATTCCTGGGACAGTGGGAGCCCCTGGTGAATCATGTTCCCTGCCCCTGCCCACTTAGAGACCTTGGGGACTGATCTGGCTCTTTGGTACTGATTCTACCTCCCTATCCTTTCTGGATTTACTGCTTATACTATTTTGTTTTGAGACAGGGTCTCATGCAGACCTCAGATTTACTGTGTAGCCAAGGATTACCTTGAACCTCTGAGCCTCCCGCACCTCACTGAGATTACAGTTGTACATCCATCACACTGCCTGGTTTTATGCAGTGATGGGGATCAAACCCATTGCTGCCTGCATACTAGACAACTGCTAGCTACATCCCCAGCCCAGGCTGTCTCTAGCATTCTTTGTCATAAATGTGTGGTCCGGGTGGAGGAGGTAAGTAGAATCTTTCATTGAGGTAGCTAGGGGAAATGGAGAGGAAAAGGGATGGTCGTGAAAGAGTTAATACAAAATTAGTTTATGAATGTGGATTAAGTTGAATAGGCACAATGGGCTCCTGGGAATGAGGGTAAAGTTGAAGGCCAGAGGGTTCCCTAATCCAGACATTTAAAGTACTTGGATTGCCTCAAACGTTGTTGTTGGAGCTTTTTTTTTTTTTTTGTATCTTAGATCTATAGCTGGTAAAGTAGATGTACATTTTCCAAAATGGACTGGGGTGGGAACCCAGAAATCTAAAATACTTACAGATCCAAGGATTTTGAATATGGGATTTTTCTACCCTTACTGAGTCAGGCCAGTGAGCTGGCAGTCAGGTAAACCAATGGATGGAATTTAGTAGTGGGGAAGGCGGAGGCTACCTAACCTCCCCCAGGTGTGCCACCTGTTTAGGTAGCATAGGAGCCTGCCTTGTGACTCCCTTAGTGGAATGTTTGGAAGTCTTGGCCTTGGAACTTGAATCAGGAGATTCTTGTTGGAAAGGTCTGGGGAGTAGCTGTCCTCATGACTGGTGGTTTACTTCTGTTCAGGACCAAGAGGTAGCTGACAAGCCACTGGGGTCCCCGTGTCACCCAAGCTGACACAAAACTGCTAGGGTACTGAGCCTGCCTTAAGATTTCCTCCCACCCATATTTTACTGGTGTTGGAGATTTGCGAATATCAGGCACGAGAGTGCTCAGCAGTTAAGAGTACTCGTTGCCCTTTCAAAGAACTCTAAGTTAGATTCCCAACACCCATGTGGTGACTTACAGCTGTTTGTAACTTCAGTTCTCAGGATCTGACGTTCTGTTCTGACTTTGGGGGGCACCAGACACACAAACGGTGCATATATATATGTGGCAGCCAAAACGCTGATACACAAAAGAATTTTAGAAATAAGAAAAAGAAAAGAATGGGCTTGTATTAATTGCCTGGTGTATGCTAGGCACTCTGTACATGTTCTCACTTAATCCTTAAAACAAACAGTCTTGCTTTGAAAAGTAAACCAAGCAAGGATTGGAGTTCAGGCTCTTTTCCAGTCTTGATCAGGGAGACCCAGAATCCTGATCAGGCTCTGCTGTGGGTCTGGTGGTAGGGACAGAGATCACAAGCAGTGCAATGTGCCTGGGAAGGAGCAATGAGTGTTCTGGTTCTCACAGGAGCTGTACACCAGGAAGAACTATGGGAAAGTAAAATGGCTAAGGTGTTGGGGCCTTTAAATCCCCTAGGGCCAAAATACGACTCTGGGTGAAGGCATTTCCTGCCAAGCCCGACAATCTTGAGTGCCATCTTCAGAACCCTCATAGTAGAATGAGAGAAATCAGCTACCCCATAAATTGTCCTGACCACCTGTGCTATTGGTGCATGCACTCATACGCATACGTACATATGCACCAAAAAAGAAGTGTTTAAAGAAAACCCCTAAAGACTAGTTGGTATTGCACATGGTTACCTTTTGTCAGTTTTGTGAAGCAGAACACGGATACTACTGATGAACTACTAAAGCACGATGTCCTCTGCCACTGTCCTTGCTTAGGGATCTGTAGATATGGAAGGCACTGTTTTTATTTACTCCCTACCTATAGGAAGGGCTTTGCCTCCATACTAAGGCATTGGCAGTTTCTGACCACCTGAGAAAGAGCTTACTTAGTATTGCTGCTGTTACCACCCTAAACTTTGATCTCTAACAGACACAGGAGTCTGTAGTCTTACGTTACAGCTCCCCCTCGCATTGCATCCATGTGCCTTTACGGTTAATGAAAGAGGCCTGGCTGGCTGGCTTTGGCTCTGGAACTAGAAGTAAGCCGAGGTCTGAAGCTTTGGCCCTTTAGGCTCTCATACTAGGATATCAGAATCGATTTAAGAAAAAAAAAGTCAGACCTATCCATCAGATTGAGCTGAGCTGCCACAACCAGCTCCTTTTTGCGTGGGATGGTTGGTGGGGTGGGCATGACTTCCTATGCAGCTACTTGCTGTGTGTCTCTTGGGTTCCCAGAGACCTCAGTATGACCCATGAAGAGCAGGTGAGGTCTTACAGGCTCTAGACAGTATTGGTACCTCTAGATGGCAGGTGTAACTCCTCAGATGGATGCCAGACCTAAGGAGAATCAAAAACAAGCCTATGCCTAGGTGGCTGGGAGCAGTTCCCTTTGGTTGTGCACTGTGCTCTTTCCTGCCCAGGTATTTCTATAATTAAGCTCAGTTGCAAGGCGGCTTGAGTACCTGCAGCAGGTGATGTTAAATTGGCAGAGCTGTGGGCCAGAACCACTGTTCTCTTAGCAGTAGTGCCCAAGGGTTTTGTGGGTGTCTGTTGTGGATCCTTAGTCAGATACTGGGGTGGTCAGAACACATGCCATCCTGGCCCCATCTCCCCCCATTCATACCACCCTGGTTCCACAAGGGAAAGGGGACATTGTTGCCATCTTTCCTTGGGATGGACATTTGAATGTTCTTGGCAGAATAGTAACAGAGCAGAGTTCAATTGCAGACTGGATGTTTGGATACTCGCCCAGACAGCCCCTGGTTCCTGCTGTAGGGAACTGATGATAGGTGCCTTTTCTGTGGCCAGGAGGGAGAGGAAGGCTTCTGCTCTCCACCAGGCTTCCCCGCAGTGTCTTGCCATCTTTGTCAGTGCTGGGAAGTAAGGTTTATTTTGGTATGTCAGTTTCAGACAAGGAACCTCAAGTTTAAGTGAGTTGTTCATTTGGGTTAGAGCCAGCTTCGGTTTTGCATTTTGCTAAGCTGAATGTAGAACCCAGGACCTTGTACTTGGTAGACAAGCTTTCTAGCACTGAGCTGCTTCCCAGCCCCAGAGCCAGGCCCGCCTTCCTTAGACTCGGTTCTGTCTGCTTCTCACTAGAGACGGAGAGGTGCAGTACCTTTGCCTGCCTTATATGAGAAGCTGCTGTTTTCCCAAGTGCTGTCGGTTGAACATGTAAATGAAAAGGAGACTTTGCCTTTGCGTGCTTGTTGCTTTTCTTTGGTAACATTCAAGAAAGCTGGTATTTCTGACAAAGGTTACTTCTTTCAGGGGAATAGCCCCAGTCCTGAGACTGAGGACACTGATTGACTGGGGGGCACTGTGTAGTAAATGGAGCAGGAGGCAGTTTTGAGGATCTCTTCCTACCCAGGGACAGATTTAATTTATGGGAGTGGTTCATACTGTGACCTGTAGCCCAAGCCTCTGGCCTCCCTTGTTGGAGCCTTCAGCTGGATACGTAGCACTTAGCATGTGCACTGCCTCTATTAACAGGGGTGGTATGTGCCTTTTCTGCTTCTGGGCATGGCTTCTGCTAGCCCCGGGCAGATCTGAGTTACACTGAAGCCTAGCCTCACGTACCCCGACGCTCCAGATCCCCCTCAGTTTTGAGGCTTTGATGTGCCTGGAATGGAGATCTCTTGTTTGCCAACTTTGATTTATACTTATGGGGATTTTGGGTTCAACTTGTGGGGTCTTTGGCCCAGAAGCCCTCTGGCCGGCCACTGTCCTTAAGGTCAGTTGTTCAGGGCTGGTGACAGTCAGACTGGTTTTCCCCAATGAGAGCTTGCTTGATACCAGCTAGGTAAAAGGTAATTGCTGTGGGGAGTCCTTCCCAGGAACCTTCTCTCAGGGGCCCGGATTGTTTGTGCGGGGACAGGTCTTCCCGAGGGCAGAGGAGCAGTGCTCATCACTTGACAGTGGCACAAAGTTCTGGGCTGAGCTAATGGAAATGAGAGGGCCCATAGGAATGGCTATCCTCCAGGAATAGGACCAGGGCTTCTGTGCACTCCCAGCCGGCCCTGGTAGGCCACCTCCTGCAGGGCAGACCCTGGCAGGCTGCAAGCCCCTCCACCTAGCCCCACCCCAGGGAAAAGCTGCTGCTGAGGTTCTCACAGGTCTTCAAAGCATGACTCATGCTAGCTCTCATTTCCAAGTACAGCAGAGGGTGGCAGCAGAGACCCCAGCCTCTCAAGACCGTGCCACCAGGGCCCCACATGAAAGCTGGAGGTTATTTTGCAATGTGCTTTGATGGCTCTGGCAGTCTTTAGCCAGTGACAGGAGGTTTGGCAGATGCAGAGGAGGCTAGCAGGAGGCTCCTGTGCTTGGCTTGGAAACAGGACTTGCACTCTGTGATGTAGAGGTTTACCGGATGTCCAGCCCTCCAGGGTAATGGCTCCCTGAGAGACTGGAGTACTGAATGGGAGGTTAAAGTGAAACCATCTTTACAGGAAACACAACACTCTAGGAACAGGCTCCTGAGAGTGGCCCCTGCTGCTGCTTCCCACCTCTCTGCCTGGGACTCGTGGCTTCTAAGAGGGAAGTACCGAGTATAGACAGATAGCCGGGG
>LOEQ01000258.1:355300-366314 GCA_001685075.1 Bramus lutescens | reverse complement strand
AACTGGAGTGCCAGGCATGGTGGTGCATGCCTTTAATCCCACCCAGCACCGGGGAGACAGAAATCAGTGATCCCTGTGAGTGGAGCCTAGCCTGGTCTACAGAGCTAGTTCTAGAACAGCCAGGGCCAGGGCTATACAGAGAAACCCTGCCTAGAAGGAAAAAAAAGGAAGAAAAGAAAAGAAAGAAGATTCACCATGGGGCTCGGGAGATAGTTCAGTAAGTACTTGCCACTCAAACTCGAGAAACCAGAGTTGGTATCTTTGGCACCTGTATAAAAGCCATGTGGGCATGTTGAGAGGCAGAGACAGGGATCTCTGGAAGAAACTGGCTAGATAGAAGAGCCAAGTCAGCAGGCCTTGGGTTCAAGCGAGGGAACCTGCCTACATATATAAAGGAGAGCAATTGAGGGAGATACCCTCCATCAGCTTCTTGCCTCCACATACATGTGTATACATGTGCCCACCCATATGCCCATACAGACACAAGGTAAATGAATAATAACAAATTCTCTATGTCCTGTCATCCACATCTTCATTTTCTCCCTTTTCTAATGTAAAGAGCTTCAAGAGACAGGGTCTAGATTCTGCACAAGAACACAAACCATCTACCAAGCGAGTCACTTGAGTCCTGTGTGTGGCGAGCCTTGTTCCACACCTCTCTTCTCCATTCAACTCCTCGATCTGGATGGACTGGCCTTGGCTCAGGTCTCCCAAAGGTCTGTCATGAGCTGCCTGAGGCTGAACTGGACGTGGAGAAGACTCAGAAGCTAGAAAGAGCCCTTTCTTCCAGTCCTCCAGTCAAGACGTTCTGCTGATGACATAAATAACACTTGCAGGCAGATGTCTTTTGATTAGCTTGTCATACAACATATCTCAGCAATAAACACACCAATGCTTCATTTGTGGACATTGTGTTTGAGATAGGGTCCTTGGTGGCTCCACTCTATGTTACCTCCATTCTCCGATCAGGCAGAAGACACAGCCTATGTCTGAGATCTGCCTACCTCAGGGCAGAGGGAAAAAGAAAGTGGGGGAAGCTGCTGTCTTTCTTAAGGAATGGTCTGTAGGGACTGGCAAGGTCATGATCCTCACAGTTCAGAAACGAAAGCTCAAAATCGCATGGACCTTTAATAGGTCAATGAAGATTATTCCCCCTACAAAGCAGAAGGTTGCAAGTCTCATCACTTGCAAAGGATGTATAGACATCCAACAAGAAAGGACTAATAGCAAGATCTTGTCTGGAAAACAGAAAGAAAGAAAAAACATGATACTATGAGATCAACCCTGTGTTAATAGTGAAGACCAGGGGCTGGAGAGCTGGCTCAGTGGTTAGGAGGACTGGCTGGCTGCTCTTCCAGAGGAACAGTTTTGATTTCCAGCATCGAAAGGATGCTCACTCCAGTCTCTAACTCCAGTTCTAGGTGATGGGACATCTGTGGCTGTCAGGCTCCTGCACCCTTACAGAGCACATACACTCATGCATGCACATACACATTCACATAAACTAAAAAAATTTTTTTTCAAGACAGCATTTCTCTGTGGAGCAGCTTTGTCTGTCCTAGAACTCAAGTTTTAGACCAGACTGGCCTTGAACTCACAGAGATCCACCTGCCTCTGTCTCCCCAGTGCTGGGATTAAAGGCATGTGCCACCACCACCCAGCTAGATTTTTTTTAAAGATTTATTATGTATACAGTGTTCTGCCTGCATGTATGCCTGCAAGGCATAAGAGGGCACCACATCTCATTCTAGATAGTTGGGAGTCATCATGTGGTTGCTGGGAATTGAACTCAGGACCCCTGGAAGAGCAGGCAGTGCTCTTAACCTCTGAACCATCTCTCCAGCCCCCTAATTTTTTTTATTAATATAAAATAAGTAAATAATCCAGCCATGGTGATGCACACCTTTAATCTCATCACTCAGGAGACAGAGGTAGGTGAATCTTTGTGAGTTCAAGGCCAGTCTGGTATACAAAACAAATTTCAAGACAGCCAGAACTACACAGAGAAATTGGGTCTAGAAAAACAAAAACAAATAAATAAATAGAGGCAGGAGAGGTGGCTCAGTAGTTAAGAACAGGTACATCTCTTGCTGAGGACCTGAGTTTGGTTCCCAGCACTGACGTGGGTCGGTGTCTCACAGATGCCTGTAACTCCAGACCAGGGAGATCTCATACCTCTGGCACACATGGGGACCTGCGCTCATGCGTACCTACACACACACACACACACACACACACACACACATGCATTTATTTTTAAATCAATAAATATCTAAATATCTAAAGATAAATGAATAAAAATCTTTTGATGTTGCAGAATGAAATTTAACCAGTGGAAATATAGTCATATATGTAGCTTATTAAAATAATATATATCTTATAATTTCATTTTTGCTGTAAAAAAGAATAAAAGAAAGACAGACCTAGAAAAAAGTCTGGAATAATACATACCCAAGTCCCTTTACTGGTTATCTCTAGGGATTGGATCTAATAATTTTATAATTTTCTTTTTCCTTATTTGCACTTTTCCTGAGTTTCGTGAAATACTATTATAATATTAAAAAGCAACAAGAATAATGTTTGAAGGAATGCTATCAAGTTAAAGGTTTTCTTCAAAGAATGCGGAGGTCTCTGGGACCTTATATGGAGGTGGGAGCGTGCCCAGCCACAAGGTGGCAGTGCAGCTTGCAGAGGCGCCCCCTTGAGTCTAGCACCCTCTGCCACACCCCTGCCCGTGTCCTCTCCAGCAGGAGCCCTTCTGTCCTAGGTCCCAGTACATAGGGCACCTCTGAAGCAGAGCCAACCTGTGCAGCAAGTGGCGGGAGAGCAGAAGAAAGTGCGTGTAATGTCAAGTCTGAAGAGAATGCATTTTCTTCAACCTTCCGTCCACACTCCTCTGAAGCAAAGGAACGTTTTCATACTAAAACTTGTGAAAGCCTGAGAGTAAAAACACTAACACATTGTTTTTTGTTGTTGTTTTTTGTTTGTTTGTTTTTGTGTTTTCAAGATGGGGGTTTTCTGTGCAGAACCGACTGTCCTGGAACTTGCTCTGTGGGCTAGGCTGGCCTAGAACTCAAGAGCTCCACCGGCCTCTGTTGGGATTAAGGGTCTGTGCCACCACTGCCTGGCTAAGAATACAACATTTTTTTATTTTTGGTTTCGTGAGACAGGGTTTCTCTGTGTAATAGCCCTGGCTGTCCTGGAATTCTTGTTGTAGACCAGGCTGGCCTCGAACTCACAGAGATCCACCTACCTCTGCCTCCCAAGTGCTGGGATTAAAGGCATGCGCCACCACCGCCTAGCTAGGAGTACATTCTTAAAGACATGCTCTTACCCACATTCGTACACACACATGAACTGGCAACTGATGCCACATACAGAAACAGCTGTTGTTGGGAGAAGCCTTTCTGTTTCCTCTAAAGAAGCAGACAGGCCTTGAGACGCCATCACCACCCCTCCCTCCCCCATTTGTACAACTCACTGTAGGAGCTGGGAGGTGAAGGGGCTGGGGAACAGCCACATATTACACCGTGTGTGTTTGTGTGTGTGTGTGTGTGTGTGTGTATGTGTCTCCAGGATCTCACTGTTTAGCCTTGGCTGGGCTGGAATACACTAGGGATTAGGCTGTTGTCAAATTCTTATATAGATCCAATTGTCTTTGCCTCCCAAGCAAGTATTGGGATTTGGAATTAAAGGCATACCCTTCCCGTCCCCTCTTTTATTACCAATGATGGCTGATGCCCAGCTCACTGTGGGTAGATCTGCATCACCCTGGGCAGATGATCTTGGGTTGTATCTTAGTTAGGGTTTCTTTCGCTGCGTCAAAACATGATGAACAAAGCAAGTTAGGGAGGAAAGGGTTTGTTCAGCTTACACTTCCACAGCGCTGTTCATCAACAAAGGAAGTCAGGGCAGGAGCTCAAAGAGGGCAAGATCCTGGAAGCAGGAGCTGATGCACAGGCCATGGAGGAGTGCTGCTTACTGGCTTATTCTCCTTGGTTTGTTCAGCCTGCTTTCTTTCTTTTTTGTTTCTTTCGAGACAGGGTAACAGCCCTGGCTCTTCTCAAACTCACTCTGCAAACTCTCAGAGATCCATCTGCCTCTGCCTTCCGAGTGCTGAGATTAAAGGTGTACATCACTATGTCCGACTTCAGCCTGCTTTCTTAAGAACCTAGGACCAGAGTGTTGGAGAGATGGCTCAACGGTTTAAGAGCATTGGCTGTTCTTCCAGGGACCTGGGTTCAATTCCACATGACAGCTCACAAATGTCTGTAACTCCAATTCCAGCGGATCTGGCATCCTCACATAGACATAAATGACGGTAAAATATCAATGTACATAAAAGTAAATAAATCCTTACAAGAGAAAGAAAGAAACCAGGGGTGGCCCCACCCACAAGGGGCTGGGCTCTCCCTGATAAACCATTAATTAAGAAAACATCCCACCTCAGAGAGACATTCTCAGTTGAGGTTACTTCTTTTCAGATAACTCCAGCTTGTGTAAAGTTGACACAGAACTAGCCAGTACAGCCAGCACTCTGGGCTGTTATGAGCCATCCAGCAATGGCTAGTCATGTATAAGCTTTTGTGTGGGGGTTGCTTCCATTTTTCTGTGATGTTAGGTTCAGATGTTTCCCGGAGATCCAGTGGGAGGTGCTCCAGGCTATCTCCGTGTTCTATGTTAGGTGCTAATTGCCAAAATTAATGTGAGAAATAAGGTTTCCATGGCATCCTAGTTAGGCTTTTATTGCTGTTATAAATCACCATGACCAGAGAAGCAACTTGGGGAGGAAAAGATTTAGTTCAGCTTACAATTTATAGTCTATCATGAAGGGAGGTCAGGGCAGGAGCTCAAGACAGGAGCTGATGCAGAGGCCATTGAGGAGTGCTGCTTACTGACTTGTTCCCCTGGCTTGCTTAGCCTGCCTTTTTACCTACCCCAGACCACTTTCCCAAGAATGGTACTGCCCCAGGTAGCTGGACCCTTCCACACTGACCATCAATCAAATAATGTTCCACAGGCTTGCCTCTAGGCTAGTATGATGGGGGCATTTTCACAAGTGAGGGTCCCTCTTCTCAGATGACTCTAGTGGTGTCACATGGACCAAAACTAACCAATACACATGGTGAAAATAAAGATGTATTAATAAAAAAAATAGATGCTCCTGTCAAGGCTGTTGTAAGCCCAGCTGGGATGTCATCTGTATGTGTACCACTCTGAAGAGCTTTACAAGGAAGCCCAAGATCTTCCCGTCTTCCCACTTGTCGGGTCTCCCTAAGATCCTGAACTGCCACTCTGGCTCTTCTCAATAGCATCTTGGCTTGCTATGGTCACCTCCAGGAATCATTGTAAAGATGGTCCTCAGAGCAGGATGAGAGACTGGTTAGGATTTATCTCTCCTCTGAGAGCCTGGAGAAGGTTGCCTGTGACCTTTACCTCCACAGCTTCACCCAGCGACCAAGGGATGCTCTTTGTTTTGCTGGCCAGTGAGGTTGTGAGCTATCTTGACTGCATATACTCCAGTCACTCAGACTTCATCCTGGCAGATTGGAGGCCTGCCCCTCCCCAAACTACAAAAGGTTTTTCATGTTTTGCTGTCTCTCTTCTAAGTGAAACTTTGCCATGCTTACTATGACAGGGCGCAGGGTATCATAAAGTCCTCAGATAACCCCACCTGACATGCCTTCTTCCCGTAAGCTTTGAACACAGAGACCTAGGACTTTCACTGGAGGAAGACTCTTGCTCAGGAGACACTGAGTGGCTCCTGTCTGGTTTCTCTAAACCAGAGAAGCCACCCACCCACAAGGTCTGACCTGTCCAGGTCCCTGAGAGTTTATATTGTCTCCTCCTAGTTACGAATCCATTGCTGTAAGAACTGCCCTCTGAGAAGTAGGCACAAAGTCTCACTGCTGACCAAGGCGCTGTTCACAATTCATAGCTGCAGTGGGAGGGAAGACCTGTTTTCTTCGGTGGAGTGACGGTAGGTATGTTAACATACACCACAGTGAGCCTTGTGCTCATGAGTAGCTGTCCAATACAAATATGATTCCATAGGTTTTTGTTTGTTTGTTTTATTTTGTTTTGAGATAGAATTTTACCATGCAACTCTGAGTATCCTGGAACTTAATATGTAGACCAGGCTGGCCTCAAATTCACAGAGATCCCCCTGCCTCTGCCTCCTGAATATTGGTATTAAAGGCATGAACCACTGTGCCAGATGACTCCATGATATCTTGTGGTGCTATTTATTTATTTATTTATTTATTTATTTATTTTTAGGAGAGAGAAAGAATATAAAGTTGGATGGGTAGGAAGGTGGGAGAGGATCTGGGAGGATTGGGGGAGAGGAAAGAATAAAATATATTGTATGAAATTCTCAAAGAATAAGTAAAACAAAACAAAACAAAAATGCCTTCTGGGGCAGGAAGAATGACTCAGTGGTTAAGAGCACTGGTTCTCTTGCAGAGAACCCAGGTTCAATTTCCAGCAGCCACAAGGCAACTTACAGCTAGTGACCTGTAACTCTGATTCTAGGGGATCCTCTTATGGCTCCTCTTGGGACTAGGCACATGCAGAGGTGAACAGCTATTCATGCAGACAAAACATTAATACAGCAAAAATAACAAAATATTTTTTAAAAACCTGCCCTCAAATGCAGCCAGTGCTGCTAACCACTGAACCATCCACCCAGTCCCTGGAACAGTTTCTTTTCTGGTTTCTGGAGACAGGGTCTCTCTGTGTTGTCTTGGAATTTGTTATGTAGACCAGGCTGGCCTCAAACTCACAGAGGTCCGCCTGCCTCTGCTCCTGGAGAGCTGGGATTAAAGGCAAGCTCAGCCCCCGGAACATTTTCAATAAATCCATGAATGCTAGTTTTAGGAGCACACCCCCTTTTATGTGATTCAGTGTAAAAGTCATGCCCCATGCTGGAACACAAGATATGGTAAGCTGGATATGGTGACTTGAATAAGAATGACCCCTGTGGGGGCTGGAGAAATGGCTCAGCGGTTAAGAGCACTGACTGCTCTTCCAGAGGACCCAGGTTCAATTCCCAGGACCCACATGGCAGCTCACAGCTGTCTGAGAATCCAGATCCAAGGGATCTGACACCTTCACAKCAATGCACATAAAATAAAGATAAAAAAATGACCCCCCCGTACACTTATGTTTTTGAATGTGTGGTCTTCAGAGGAAGGAACTGTTTGGGAAGAATTATGCAGCCTTGTTGAAGGAGGTGAGTTGCTGGAAGCAGGCTTTGAGGTTTCAAGAACTCAGGCCATTCCCAGCGTCCCTCTCTCTGCCTCGTACTTGTTATTCAAGATTTACGTTTCCAGCTCCAGCTCCATCACCATGCCTGCCTGCTGCCATGCTCCCCACCGTGATGGTCATGGACTCTAGCCCTCTGCAACTGTTAGCCACAGGTAAATGATCTCTCCTATAAGTTGTCTTATCATGGTGTCTTCTCACAGCATCAGAATAGTGACTAAGACACTGACAGCTCCCACGGTCCAAAAGACTCTGGGTGGCATAGCTCATGTGCCAATGTTGGAAGGTAGTTGCCTTGTACGCTACACTTCTGATATTTCTTGAATAAATTATAAATTGAATTAGTGGACTTAATATTCTCATGACTTTTTCAAAAATCAAGAATTAAAGACTGAGGAGATAGAGCCAGCGAGATGCTAGAACAAGTATGAAGACCTGAGCTTGGGCCCCAGGATCCACATAAAAAGCCCAGCACTGGGGGGACACACAAAGACCCCTGGGGCTTGTAGGCCAGCCCATGCCGCTGAATCTGTAAGGTGTTTTTGTTTGTTTGTTTGTTTGTTTTGTTTTGTTTTTAAAGACAGAATCCCACTGTGCAGCTCTAGCTGTCCTGGAACTCACTATGTAGACCAGGATGGTCTTGAACTCATAGAGATCCACTTACATCTGTCTCCTGAGTGCTAGATTTAAAGGTATGAGCCACCATGACTGACCTGAATCTGTAAATTCTAGGTTCAGTGAGAGAGCATGTCACAAAAAAAAAACAGTGGAGTGTGATTGAGGAAGATGCTCAACGCCCACCTCTGGGCTCTAGATATGTACACACACCCACACACAAAATACAAGAATTAGATCCAGATTTATAGACTCAGGCTTTTAAACCCCAGCATTTGGGATGTGTAGGCAGGAGGATCAGTAGTTTGAGACCAGCCTGGGATACATAGGAAAATACTGTCTCAAAACAAAAACAAAAATAAGCAAATAACAATTACATAAGAAACTTAAAAAAAACATTGTGTGTATGTGTATACATGTGCTGTGTGTGTGTGTGTGTGTGTACATGCGCCATGACTTGTGGGTGGAGGTCAGAGGACAACTTTCTGGCTTTCTCCTTCCACCTTGCTGAGGCACAGCCTCTTGTTGCTCCTTCACTGTGCTGCTGTGCTCTCTAGGCTGCCCCTGAGTCTCCCAGGTGGTTCTCTGCTGTCCCTCTCCCCTTAGGATTAAAGCTGTACTCTGCCACATCCAACCTTTTTCTTTTCTTTTTGAAGATGTGTTTTTACTTTATGTCTGAGTGTTTATCTTCATGTGTGTATGTGTGCCATGTCCTGGATGAGGCCAGAAGAAGACATCAGATTGACTAGAATTGGAGTTACAGATGTTTCTGAGTTACCTACCATATGGGTGCTGGGAGCTGAACCCCCATCCTCTGGAAGAGCTGCAAGTGCTCTTACCCAGAGCCATCTCTCCAACCCACCCCCCCTTTTTTTCTTTTTCTAAAAATGTGTGTTCTGGTGGCACATGCCTTTAGGCCCAGCACTTGGGAGGTAAAGATCTCAGTGAGTTCAAGGCCAGGCTGGTGTACAAAGTGAGTTCCAGGACAGCCAGGACTATAACACAGAGAAACTCTGTCTCGAAAAACAAAACAAACAGTGTGTTCTGGGGATAAGTCTCAGGTCATTAAGCTTGCACCGTGAGCATTTCTAGCCACTAGCCAGCCCATAAGAAACTTTTGAAACATGCATTCACCTTTTCTCACCAGGCCAGGATATATTGTTGTGACTGAAGTATAAGCTTTAACAACTTACTCACTTAATAATAAATCATTTCCATCCTAAATGACCTTTGCTTTCCTGGACTGTTTCTGTCACAAATATACAAACATAATTATAGTAAAATGAATGATAATCAAGACATATGAAGGTGGTGTAACATTCAGAGAAATTCTAGAAAAACCAAAACTCCTTTTGTGAAATAAATACCTCTTTGCAAGTTTGTTTTGTGGGTGTGGATTGAAATTTTGGTCACTGAATTCTCAGCGTGGAACACATCTGTGCATCGACACAGTTAATGGAAACGGTATCCAAGATAACAAAGTACGGATCGTGTATTATTTGCTATTGTTTCTCTTAGACATTCAGATAGGCCGGACAGTGGCGGCACACACCTTTAATTCCAGCACTTAGAAGGCAGAGGCCAGTCCAGTATGCAGAGCAAGTTCCTGAACAGCCAGGGTTACAAGAGAAAGCCTGACTCAAAAATAAATAAACAAACAAATAAATAACAAAGAAAAAGAAACATATAGCTCGGCAGTGGTGGTGCATGCCTTTAATCCCAGCACTTGGGAGGTAGAGGCAGGTGGATCTCTGTGAGTTCGAGGACAGCCTGGTCTACAAGAGCTAGTGCAAGGACAGGCACCATAGCTACAGAGAAAGCGTGTCTTGGAAAAAAGAAAAGAAAAGAAAGAAAAGAAAAGAAAAGAAAAGAAACATATAGAGGCTCATAGATGCATGCAGTATCCCTAGAAGGCTCCGTAGTGGATCAGGAATAGCTCTGTCACCAGGGAGGGGAACAAAGTGCCTGGGATACAAGAAAGTGGGAGGCATTTTTATTTTCACCATATACTCTCTCAATTTTCATGTGTATTATTTAATCAAATAACAAAATTGCAAGGGGAAGGCTATAGATATAACTCGGTGATAGAGCATTTATCTAGCACGTGCAAGGTCTCGGGTTTGATCTCCAGAACTGCCTAGATAAAAAGAAAGTAGAAAGGAAAATACTTTAGTGCCACCTAAGAAAATAAGTATCGGGATTTCAGTAAAGATGGCTCTGAGAGCAGACAGTGTGGGCTCTGCTGAGGCACTGACAGGGTGGGGGTAGGGATAGCTGGGCCTAGGGCGACGTTGTCTCCCAAGTTCTCCCTTTAAGGATAAACTAATATTTGAAGTTCCTTTACCTTGCTCTCACTTTTTCTTTCTCTCTTTCTTTTTCTTCTTATTCTCTTCCTTCTTCTCCTTCTTCTCCCCTCCTCCTCCTTCTTTTTCAGACAGTTTCACTATGTAGCTCTGGCTGTCCTGGGACTCACCAAGATGGCCTCAGAATCACAGAGATCCATCTGCCTATGCCTCCTGAGTGCTGAGAGTAAAGGCATCCACCATTGCTGCCACAACTGGCTTCACTTTTTTTAAAAAAAAAATCTTATTTTATTATATTTTTAGTCCTGGGAATTGAACCTAGAGCTTAATGTATGCTAGGCAAGCACTCTACCACTAAATTCAAAAGATTTACTCTCAAGACTTAAAAAAAATTACCTATGTGTCTCTGTGTGGGCATGTGGCACCCATAGAGGCTGGGAGACAGGATTAGATCCCGGAATTGGGGTAGTTGTACTTCATCTGCTGTTGTTCCGGGAACCAAACTCAGATCCCCTGCGAGATCAACAAGTTCTCTTCATGGCTGAGTCATTTCTCCAGCCCCTAAGATTTCCTTGAAGTTGAACTTGTATACATGATCTTATTTAGGCCTTGCAGTGACTTCTTGTGTCAGCTCTCCAAGACTGCCTCTTCTTTTCCTTTTTAAAATTGAAGCTTCTAAAATATAGGGACTTTAGTGATTTTTAAAGATAAAAATTATCCTCAAAGATCTATGTTTAATTCCCAACACCACAACAAAAACAAAAAAGAATAAAGAAGGGGCTGGAGAGATGGTTCAGAGGTTAAGAGCATTGCCTGCTCTTCCAGAGGTC
>LOEQ01000258.1:276013-288985 GCA_001685075.1 Bramus lutescens | reverse complement strand
TACAAGAGCTAGTTCCAGGACAGGCTCCAAAGCTACAGAGAAACCCTGTCTTAATAAACCAAAAAAAAAAAAAAGACAAATTCTACTTGTTACCACTTATATGAAGTATAGTCAAATTGATATAGAAATAGAATGCTAGTTGCCAAGGATTTGGAGGGAGGATCTAAATGTGTATTTTTTTGTTTTAATTTTGTGTGTGTGTCTGTGTCAGTATATCTTATGTACCCATGAATGTAAGTGTCTGTGTCCATGTGTGTGTGTTTGTGTGTCTTAGTCTTATGCACCCATGAATGTAAGTGTCTGTGTCCTTGTGTGTGTCTTAGTCTTATGCACCCATGAATGTAAGTGACCATATGTTGTAAGAGCTTGGTTGTTTGTTCCCAGTTGTTCAGCCCCGAAATAATTACACAGAGACCATATTATTTGCAATACTGTTTGGCCAATAGCTTAAGTGTATTTCTGCCTAACTCATACCTTAAATTAACCCATCTCCATTAATCTGTGTATCGTCTCATGGCTGTGGCTAACTGGGTAAAGTTCCAGTGCCTGTCTCTAGCGGGGCTACATGGCTTCTCACTGACTCTGCCTTCTTTCTCCCAACATTCAGTTTCGTTTTCCCTGCCTAGCTCTATTCTGCTAAGTCACTGGCCGAAACAGCTTCTTTATTAAGCAGTGGTATTCACAGCATACAGAGGGAAATCCCATATCATCTATGGAGGTCACAGAGGCATCAGATCCCCCCCAAACCTCAGCTAGAGTTGCGAACCTCCTAAAATGGAAATGAACTTGAGTTCTCTGCAAGAGCTTTATGTTCTCTTTAACCACTAAGCCATCTCTCCAGTCCCAATAAGTACAGCTTTGATTTTGTAAGATGAAGATGTAGAGAGTGGTTACACAGCAAGATATTTTTAACATATTGAACTGTACACTTAAAAAGTATTAATATGAGAGTGGTGAAATGATTCAGTGGTTAAGAGCACTTTCTGCTCTTGCAGAGGACCCAAGTTCAGTTCCTGTTGGGTGACTGATACTACCTATAACTTTAGTTCCAGAGAATCTGACACCTTCTTCTGTCTTCCATGACACCTGTATGTATATGACACGTGGGCATACATATACTCATCAATTTTTTGAAAAATGGTAAAGGGCCAGGTGGTGATGCATGCCTTTATCCTAGCACTCAAGAAGCAGAGACAGGTGAATCTCTGAGTTCAAGGTCAGCCTGGTCTATAGAACGAGTTCCAGGACACCCAAGACTACACAGAGAAACTCTGTCTTGATAAAACAAAACAAAAAGGTAAAGATGGTAATTTAATTTGGTTTTTATCACTAACAAAAGCAATGTAAGTACTTGTCAAGGCAGAATATTTAAGATGATAATTATGTTGTAGCTTGGCATGATGGCTCAGGTCTGTAATTTTAGCTGGGAAAATGAAATTTTGGTTTCATTCTTGGATAGGCTACATAGCAAATTTGAATGTAATCTGCTCTATGGGAGACCATGTCTAAAATACTATAACAATCACAAAAGATAGTAACTTACGTGTATTTTTACTACAATGAAAATGGTTTTTTAGATGGGCATGGTTCTTCATGCCTTTAATCCCAGAACTCTGGCAGCAGAGGCAGACTGATTTCTGAGTTCTAGGGCAGCCTGGTCTACATAGAGAGTTCCAGACTAGTCATAGCTACATAGTAAGACCTTGTGTGAAAAACAAAGAAAAAGCTGGTTGTTTGTTTTTAGTTTTAAAAGAACATTGTAATAAGGGTTGGCCCCATAGCTTCTGTTTTGTGCCCAGTCTTTCTTGTTATATGTTGTTTGTGTCAGTATGCTAATTTTATACTTGATTTAAGCCAAAAGGCCAAAAAGCAATAATAATATGCTCATTTTAACTCTTACTGAAAATCATACTCAAGCTAAGAGTAGTGGGAAACACCTATAATCCTAGCAGTTGAAGCTCAAGTCATAAATTTGAGATCAATATGGATTTTATATATTGAGACCTTGTCTCAAAGTAAGCAAAGCAACAACAAAAGAAGATATTTAGCTAGGCAGTGGTGGCAGATGCCTTTAGTCCCAGCACTCGGAAGCAGAGATAGGCAAATCTCAGTGAGTTCAAGACCAGCCTGGTCTACAGAGTGAGTTCCAGGACAGGCTCCAAAGCTACAGAGAAACCTTGTCTTAAAAACCAAAACAAACAAACAAACAAAAATTTACATGAGTCCACAGGTTCAATCCTTAAAACTACCCTCCCTCAAAAAAGAATATGGAAAATTATATTTATGTTGGTTTAGTCCTTCTATATTGAGCTGTTTGGAGGAATTTTATATCATTAATTCAAAATAAGACTTGAGTCCTGCTTCTAATAGTATGGAGACCTAATTCGCAGTGATTTTTTTATTAAGAATTATATCCTATATTCTTTTCTCCTAGGATTTTAATGCTCCAAGAACTAGAAGAAGCTCTCGTCGAGTCAGCTTTGCAGACACCATAAAGTAAGTTGAAAGGAAAATTAAGTAAAATGTTACAGGTAATACTTTTTTTGTGTCAGATCAAATATGTTGATGGTAATTTATTTGGGTAATCTTTTGCTTAAATAAACTTTAAAGAATAGTTATTTTGTGTGCATACATGCATGTGTGTGTGTGTGTGCGCATGTGCAAGCACTTTGGGGAGCCAGAGGTCATTTCAGGTATCTTCCTCTTCACCTTACCTGTTGAGGCAGTTTCTCTCTCTAAACATAGAACTCCTTAATAGACTGAATAGTGAGTCCCAGGGGTTCTTATCTCTCTAGCTCAAGAGCAATGGGAAATTTATTATGTGTATGCTGGGAATCCAAGCGTGGGTCTTATGTTTACACAGCACTTTACTGGCTGAGTTATCTTCTCAACACAAGAGAATTATTTTATTTTGAAAAATACCTTTTACTTAAAAACTTTTATTAGTGTCTACATATATCATATGTATGTGTGAGTGCAAATTAGTGCATGCCTTGTCTTGTGTACAGATGTCAGGGGATAACTTTTGGCAGTCAGTTCTTCTGCTGTGGGTTCTGGGGATTGAACTCAGGTTGTTAGCTTGCATCTCAGGTACTTTTATCTACTGAGACATCTTGCTGGCACTTTTTTTTTATTCTTTAAAAAAATGGGAATGGAAGGATGGCCCAGTGGTTAAGAGTACAATGAGTACTCTTCTAGAGAACCAGGGTTCAATTCTCAGTACCCACATGGCAGCTAACAACTGTCTGGAACTTCCAAGATCTGACACCCTCATACAAACATACATGCAGGCAAAACATCAATGTAAATAAAAATAAACTTTAAAAAATGTATTTATGTGCCTGGAGAAGTGGTTCAACAGTTAAGAGCACTGACTGCTCTTCCAGAGGACCTATGTTTGATTCCTAGTACCCACGTGGCCGCTCACAACTTTCTGTATCTCCAGTTCCAGGGGACTGAGCTCTCTCTTTCCTTGTCTTTGTGTCATGGCATTTATATGTTGCACCAAACATAAAACAAAAAATTTTAAATGTACTTCTTGTTATTAGTGGGGGTATTATGTACATATGATGAGAGTGAATGTGTGGATACAATTTTTTTCTCTGTGTAGCCCTGGCTGTCTTGGAAGTCACTCTGTAGACCAGGCTCACTCTGTAGACTGCCCAGCCAAAATTGTTATTTTAAGGGTTTTATTCAGCATTATCTTTATAAGAGAAGCAGAATAATTCCTTAAAAGCAAGAACAAAATAATGATAACTACTATTACTGTTGCTATTTAACATTGTATTAGAGGTTCCAGCCAATGAAAGTAGAGGAAGAAATTTGGCTTTTAAAAATTAGGAATATTGGGACTGGAGAGATGGCTCAGTGGTTAACAGCACTCATTGCTTTTATAGAGGACCTGGGTTTAATTCCCAGCACCCACGTGGCAGCTCACAACTGTCTGCAACTTCAGTTCCAGAGGATCTATACCCTCACACAGACATACATGCAGGCAAAACACCAATGCACACACACACACACACACACACACACACAATAGGCAGTGAGTGGTAGCACATGCCTTTAATCCCAACACTCGGGAGGCAGAGGCAGGTAGATCTCTGTGAGTTTAAAGCCAGCCTGGTCTACAGAGAGAGTTCTAGGACAGCTAGGGCTGTTACATTGAGAAACCCTGTCTCTAAAAACAGGAAACAAACAACAAAAAATTAGAAATAGCAAGGATGGAGTGATAACTTTAGATTTAAGAGCAATAGCTGATTGTCTTTCCAGAGGATTCAGATCCCATGTCCAGAACACATATGGCTGCTCCCAATTGTCCAGTTCTCACAACTGCTCTAGGTGCTCTGATTTCCTTTTTGCCTCCATGGGTATCAGACACACATGTGGTAGATGAACATACCTGCAGGCAAAACGTTCATATAACATAAAAAAAGTAAGTTTAAAAATTAGAAATGTAGGATAAACTTATATTTCCCAGTTGTGTCTTAATTGTGTAATTTTATTTTTTCTTTTGTTTCATGAGTTTTATTTTTGCTATCTTAACTCTTTGTTTCTAGTATATTTCTCCTTTGTATTCTTTCATAGAAGTAACTGCTTTATGTTTTGAAATCTATAATTAAATATACAATTTTCAACCCCCTTGGTACATAGTTTTGGGCAATATATTCTTTTTTAATAATTTATTATGTATGCAACATTCTGCTTCCATGTATGCTCGCATGCCAGACGACGGCGCCAGATCTCATTACAGATGGTTGTGAGCCACCATGTGGTTGCTGGGTATTGAACTCAGGACCTTTGGAAGAGCAGCCAGTGCTCTTAAACGCTGAGCCATCTCTCCAGCCCCTATTCTTTTTTTTTTCCTTTTTGTTTTTTCAGGACATGGTTTCTCTGTGTAGCTTTGGATCCTATCTCTGGAACTCTTTCTCTAGACCAGGCTGACCTCAACTCACAAACATCCCCCTAACCACTGCCTCCAGAGTGCTGGGATTAAAGTCTGCCCATTGGGAATATTTATCTTTTTGTTAATGAATTATGCTTGTTTTGATCTTAGGGTTCCTTTTGTAGACTGTGGTTCTGCTTTGTTGGTGTTATTTTGAGGTAGGTAGACTAGGCTGACCTTGAACTCCTGTACTCCATCTTTATGTAGCCCTGGCTGTCCTGGAACTCATTCTTTAGACCATGCTAACCTTGAACTCAAAGAGATCTGCCTGCCTCTGACTCTGAGTACTGGGGTCAAAGGCATGCTCCACCACTACCTTGTAACGAGAATCCACAATAGTCTGGGAGAAGTTCAGAAGAATGATTTAGATGTATATAATAGGGGTGAATACTCACTGATATAGGACAGGTTGGACACCACAGCAGTTGTTCTGCCCAAGGGGAAAGAGCACAAACAGCAAGGCACCCGCTTCACTCCTACCATACAAACCAGCACAAGAGCAGAGAGAGCAACTGTCTGCCTCTTTCCTTTAAAGGAGTCTGTTGGCAGAGCAGAAGCCCTACTCATTGGGTCAGATAACCAAGGTCCTGGGCAGTGCGAATACCCACTACACTACATACATAACTCTAGATTCTGTTTGTTTTTTTCTTCAACATTGAATGGATTGAAATGTTCTGAATCTAGTTGTTTCTGAGATTCCTGTGGAATAGAGGTTATTTCAAGATAGCTCTTTTCTGTAAATGCTGAATTGTCAGCATTTTATTTTCTGTTTACCTTAGACTACCTCACTTACCTTTTGTGTGAGGTAACTAGATTAAACATTTTAGGAAGAGGCCATATTGTTTTATGTTTACAACTCTTAGCAAAGCTCTGGAGTTTGATCTGCTTTCTTTTCTCATTCCTCATTTATATTTCTCCAAACTTTTTAATGTCCATATTTTTTGTTGTTATTGATGGGTTTTTTATTGCTTTTGTTATTGTTGTTTTTGTTTTATGTTTCAAGATGGAGTCTTACTAAGTTGCCCTGGCTTATTTTGAACTTACTTTATATCCTTAGCAGACCTTGAATACCTGCTATCTACATGACTTTCCCATGGATGCTGTGGCATATGCTTACTAACATTTGTGCATGTACACATGTTACATACACATAAAATAAGTAAATGTGAAAAACATTATTAAAAGAAGTGGGCTTAAATATATCATTCGATTTATTATCAATTGCCACTACTAAGTCAGGTATGGTGGCATATATCTGTTATTCCAGCCCTTAGGAGACTGAAACCAGTGTCACTCAAACTTTATGGCCAGTCTTGGCTGCATAGTGAGTTCAAGGACTACATAGTGAGGCCCTGCCTCGAATAAATAAAAAAATAAATAAGGCACTACTAAATATTTATAGTGTGACAGATATTATGTAAATTATATGCATCATTTTATTGGATATGTAACAGATATAAATAACCTAGTTATCAAATGGAGATTCTCAAATGATTAAGATTGTTAATTTTTTTAAAAAAGATTAATTATATTGCCTTTAATCCCAGAACCCAGAAGGAAGAGACAGGCAGATCTCTGTGACTTCAAGGCCAGCATGGTCTACAAAGTGAGTTCCAAGACAGCCAGAGCTACACAGAGAAACCCTGTCTTGAGAAAACTCTTTTCCATCTCTCTCCTGAAGAGGTCTCTTCTCCTCTCCTCTCCCCTCTTCTCTCTCTCTGCTCTTCCCCTTTCTTCCCTTCCCCCCTTTTCCTTTCCCCTCTGTAACCCACTAAATAAATATCCACTTTCTCAGGAACCCACTGGATATATACCCGCTTTCTCAGGAGGTGGAGACAGTAGGATCAGGAGTTCAAAGCTAGCCTAAGATTCTGTCTTTAAGAAAAAAATGAAGTGAAACAAACATTTATTGGGGAATAGCAGAGTTTTATAATGGGAACATGCAAGACAAAGTGAAGCAAATGTGTTTAAAGGAAGTTGAGGCATTGAGAATTTTTTTTAATTAGTAAAAACGGAGCAATTCCAGCTATTTGGCACACAGAGATAAAAAGATTTACTTGTGACTAGGAGTTTAAGATTAATATAGACAACACAACAAGATCCCATTTCAAAAAAGCAAAAACTAAACCCCCAGAAGCTTTGAAAATGGGGATAAAGTTGGGGTGGCTTTGGGAAATTCACAAAAGTCTACTTAGATGCAAACTTTCATTGTTAGTATAGACCAAAGAGTTGGTGTCAGCTCATTGGTGAAGGTACTATAATGATGGAATATCATTTAAATGAAGAGTTTGAACAGCTGCATTCTAGAGTTTGTTTTGGCTATGGTTTGAGGGAATACAGTCTGTTATGGCTGCTGGAACCTAAGGTGGCTGCTCTTCCAGAGGCCAGAAGGGGGTGCTGGATCCCCTAAATCTGGAGTATATTATTTATTGCTTGTAGAATTGTAGATTACTTTTAGATCTATCTGGTTGGTATTATAATGTTTTTATTCTTTGATTTTCAGATTTGGTAGACATACGCCTTTTTTAAATTTGGGGGGTTTTTTGGGACATGTAACTTCTCATCCTGGAACTCATTATGTAGACCAGGCTGGCCTTAAACAAATAGAGAGCCACCTGCTTGAGAACCACTCCACCAAATCTGGAATGAAAGGTGTGCTTTACTACATCTGGTCAGTAGTTTGGAGGCAGAGGCAGGTAAATCTCTTTATGTTCAAAGCTAGCCTGTTTTTATTTTTGTTTGTTTGTTTTTTGTTTTCCATTTTTCAAGACAAGGTTTCTCTGTGTAGTTCTGGCTATCTTAGAACTCTGTAGATCAGCCTGCCTTGAAATCAGAGATCCCCTGCCTCAGTCTCCTTAGGCCTGAAATTAAAGGTATGCACCACCACACCCCAACTCGGCCTGGCCTGTTCTCTCTCTCTCTCTCTCNTATATATATATATATATATATGTTAGGCTAGTTAGAGTGTAAGCCTATCTCCAAAAACAAACAAACAATAAAAAACCCATAAAAATAATGAAAAAGGGCCAGGTGGTGGTGGCACACGCCTTTGATCCCAGCACTTGGAGGCAGTGGCAGGCAGATCTTTGTGAGTTCAAGGCCAGCCTGTTCTACAAGAGCATGTTCCAGGACAGGCTCCAAAGGTATAGAGAAACCATGTCTCGAAAAACCAAAAAGGAAAAAAAAAAGAATAAATAAACAAAGCAATTCTTTGGCACATATGTGTGTGTGTGTGTGTATGTAGAATTTTACCATTTCTTAAAGTGAAAAGCAATTTGCACACTAACAAAAAAGTACTTCACAGGTCAATAATAAATCATAGTAAAATTTAAAAAAGAAGTTTTTCGGTATTCTTTTTTTTTTCTCTTCTAGAGTGTTCCAGACAGAGTCTCAAATGAAAACAGAGAGAAATTTAGAAATTACAGGTAAATATGTAATTGCAGTCCTGTTTTCTTTACAATTTTTCTGTGGTTATGTACTTATAGCTTCTCTTCTGTCTGTGAGCACACACTCGTGTGTATGTTTGTGTGTGTGTGTCACATGCATGCATCATAAGATGGGTAGAGGTCAAAAAACAGTTGAGATTCTGTTCTTTTTCTACCACGTGGTCTCCTGGGGTTGAATTTGGGTCCTACTTGGCAGCAAATGACTTCACCTACTGAGTCATTTTGCCAGCCTTATGTTACTATTTAAATAATGTATCCCTAAGGGATAGGGGAATAGCTTTGTTGGTAAAGATGATTGCCATACCTGCATAAGGACTTCTGGCTTAGACTTAGATGCTCACACATGTACATGTATATTTGTACACGCCCAAATGAATATATATATATAAACATGTAGACAAAGTGTATTCTCAACCAAATGCAGGGAGTCACATCTGTAATCCCAGCATTCCTGAGCTGAGGCAAGATAACAAGTTCAATACCATCCTGAGCTAGATAGCTAGTTGACCCCTCATTGAACAGACCCCTCACTAAAACAAAAAAAGAGGAAAAAAAAAAGAAATGAAGTATACCTTTATTCAGGGAGACAGAAAGGTTAAATAGTACTTTCTTTTTTTTTCCTTGAGACATGATTTCTCTGTGTATCCCTGGCTGTTCTGAAACGCACCCTGTAGACTAGGCTGGCCTCGAACTCACAGAGATCCACCTTCCTCTGCCTTCCAAATGCTGGGATTAAAGATATGTGCCACCACCGCCTGGCTAGTAAGTACTTTTTAAAATTTTGCTGTTAACATCTCTATATAACTTTTCTAATACTTAATCAAGCATTTCTGAACAACTTTACTTTTTTTTATTTTTAGAGACAGAAGCCAAAAAAGTTGTCCTGAATCTACAGTAAGTAAGGGGCATACACTAATTATGTTTAAGTGGTTGTTTATTTCTATTAAATAAAAAACATTAAATATTTTTATTTTAGCATCCTGCCACTTAGCTTTAATTCAAAATACAAACCCTCATTTAGTATATGTACTGCTATATGTGAAAAATAAGTGTACAGTATAGTTTTAGTAGTGATGACAAACTCCATTTTTATATATAAATTCTTGAATTCATCACTTAGTATAACTTTCATGTGTGGGAGCTTATTTCATCAATCTACTTGTAAATGTTTTAAATGATGACTATGTAAGATTATTCACCAAAACTTTTATTATAATAGCAAAAGATGTGAAAGACCATGAAGATGGCATAAAGATCCTTTATGATGGCAAAAAGGATATGATTAAATAAATTACAAATTTTACATGTAATTGCTTAGCTAGAACAAGTACATATGTGTTTGTATTTACTTGTGTGTATACATTCAATACACATGTTTATACACACATCATGAAGTACCTCTGAAAATAACTTTGTGAACAAAGGTGAGATCCTTCACAGAAGATGCATATTTGTATTTATTTTATTATCTGTGATTTTTCTTGTTTGTTTCTTTGTTTTTATTTTATGTATATGAGAGTTTTGCCTGCATGTATGTGTACCATGTGGATGCAGTGCTCAACAGAGGTCAGAAGAGGACATCAGATCCCCTGGAATTGGAGTTGTAGACAATTGTAATCTGCCATGTGGGTACTGGGAATCACACTCAGGTCCTCTGGAAGGTCCTCTTAACTACTAACCTGTCTCTCTACCCCACCAATTAAGATTCTAAAATTAAAATTGTTTGAAGTAAATTGAATTAGTAATAGCCATGGTTTTGAAATAGTGAAGAAGAAAAAAAGTGAAAAGCAAATTTTTTTCCACTTTGGATTATCCCATAATGAGTTATTTTGAGTATTCTTGCAGAAGTGAATTTTACATGCTGATCTTTAGCTTTTATGAAAAACAACATAAATTAGATAATTTAATAGTATATAGTCAGCTTTTTACTTTAGATACTTGTGTTCTTTTTTCTTTAATTTTTTTTAAGTTTAAAGTTTTAGAAAATGAATTGATTTACGGGTCTTTCAAATAAAGAAAAGAAAACATGCTTTTGGGGGCTGGAGAGATGGCTCAACTGTTAAGAGCACTGGCTGCTCTTCCAGAGGACCTGAATTCAATTCCCAGCAACGACATGGGGCTGCCAACCATCTATAATAGGATCTAATGCCCTCTTCTGGTATGCAGGTATATATGCAGAGCATTCATACCTAAAATATAAATAAAATTAAAAATGTATAAAAGAAAAGAAAACATGCCTTTTTACTCTTAGCACCCAAGAGGCAGAGCAGGTGGATCTCTGAGTTTAAGGCCAACATGGTCTACATTGTAAGTTCCAGGACAACCACGACTATATAGACCCTGTCTTAAGAGAGAGAGAGAGAGAGAGAGAGAGAGAGAGAGAGAGAAGAGCATGAATCATAGCATGTTTTTATGGTGTTCTTAGTGTAATACATTATTATGACCATTCAAGTAAGGGTGTGTAATTTTCTGCTAGTTAGCCGTTGAAAACCTTTTTATCTTCCTTAGTCGTTTGGTTTGGTTTGGTTTGGTTTTGGTTTTGGTTTTAAGACAGGATCTCACTGTATAGCTCTGTCCTGGAATTCACTACATAGACTAGTCTGGGTCTTGAACCTGCTTGCCTCTTACTCCCAAGTGCTGTGATTAAAAGCATATGCCACTATTCCTGGCTATTTTCCTTACTCCTTCAACTGTGTGATTCTTCATAATTTCTTGGGATATAATTCATAATTTTTTTTTAGGAATAAGAATTCAGATAATTATTGTGCAGTTACTGGTGAGTATAACCAAAATACTTCTCTTAATCATGTACCTTTTGTTTCATTTAGATTCTTTGATGTAGGTAAAACATCCATACACATAATATAAATTAATCTTAAAAGAATTAATAAGCAGATATGGTGTACACTTGTAATCCTAGCACCCTGGAGGTGGAGGCTGAAGGGTCAGAACTTCAAGGTCATCCATGGTTACCTAACAAATTCAAGTCCAGCTTGGGATAGATGAGACAAAATAGAAAAAAAAAATGCCAGGTGTGGTGGCACACACCTTTAATTCTAGAATTTGAGAGGCAGAGGTAGTTGGATCTCTATGAGTTTGAAGCCAGTCTGGTCTACAGAGTGAGTTCCAAGCCAGCCAAGGTTACAAAGACACTCTTAAAAAACCAAAATGGTATAAAAAATAAAATTATTAACACAGGTAAGATATTTTATTTCCAAAGTAAATATAATAATCACTGTTTTCTGTCATTAGAAAAAGGCTTTTTAAGACTACAGTGTAACTCAGGAATGGATTGCTTGCTTGCCTTGAGCGTGTTCCTGGGTTTGATATCCAGCATTGGAAAAGGAGGATTTGGGGAAGAAAATATGAGTTCAAAATCTTAAAGATGTTGGGGGCTGGAGAGATGGCTCAGTGGTTAAGAGCAGTGCCTGCTCTTCCAAAGGTCCTGAGTTCAATTCCCAGCAGCCGCATGGTGGCTCACAACCATCTGTAATGAGGTCTGGCCTTCAGGCAAACACACAGACGAAATATTGTATGCATAAAAATAAATATTAAAAAAATCTTAAAGATGTTTAATTCATAGGTCCTTATGAAGAGCTTAGTAACTAGTTTTCTTAGTAAGGTCTCTATTGCTGTTTTAAGTACTATGACCAAAACCAATTTGGCAAGGAATGGGTTTATTTTTGTTTACAGTTGTAGTCCACTATGATAGGAAGTCAGGGCAGGAACTCAAGACAGGAAGAATAGGGACACAGGAACTGAAGCAGAGACCATGGAGGACTGTTGCTTACTTGTTTGCTCTTGGCTTGCTCAGCCTGTTTTCTTATACAAAGCAGGAGCACCTGGTCAGGAATGCTACCTCCCACAGTGAGCTGGGCCTTCCCACAGGAATTATTAGTAAGAGAATGCCTTGCATTTTTTCAAATGAGATTCCTCTTCACAGATAACTCTAACTTGTGCCAAGTTGACAACCAAGTAACCAGGCCACTAATAAATACATCTAACTGATGAAGGTCCTAAAAAAGAAAATCAGACTCCTGGCATTATGTTTTTCTTGCTATAATTTTTTTCTGTTTGCTCCATAGGTATGAACACATTACTTTGTGCTCCTATTCAGACCCAGGTGCAACAAAAGGAGGTATGAGATCATGCAAATGTCTTCATAATTTAATCTCTCAAGGTTAAATAACAGAAAATTTTATGGTAATCTCTAATTTTGAGATAATTTACTAAAGTAAATCATAGCCTATCAAAGCTTCCTATATTTTAAACTAATTGATAACAGTTAATCTATAATTTTGAGATAATTTACCAAAGTAAAATCATAGCCTATCAAAACTTTCTATATTTTCAACTAATTGATAACAATTAGATCCAATTTGAATAATACCAAGTCTTCTCAAACTTTAATGAGCACATGAAATATCTCAGAATTCTATTAAAATATACATTTTTTAAAATTGAAGTTTTAGCTCAGTGGTAACTTGTCTAGCATCATACACATAGAAAATGTGTGTATGGGACTGAAGAGATGGCTCAGTGGTTAAGAGCAGTGCCTGCTCTTCCAAAGGTCCTGAGTTC
>LOEQ01000258.1:257661-270003 GCA_001685075.1 Bramus lutescens | reverse complement strand
CTCTGCCTCCTGAGTGCTGGGATTAAAGGCATGTGCCACCACCGCCTGGCTATACATGTTTACTTTTTAAGATAATGTCTAATTATCAAGTCCGTGCTGACTTTGTTAGGGTTCTAGGGAAGTCCCACAAAAGACCCCCTCCACACATGCAATCAGCATTCTTGTTTTTGTTGTATTTTGTTTTGTTTTGGGGTGGTTGTTTTCAAGACAGGATTTTTTTCTGTGCAACAATCCTAGTTGTCTTGGAACTAGCTCTGTAGACTGTGCTGGCCTTGAACTCACAGAGATCCACCTGCACCTCCCTCCCAAGTGCTGGAATCAAATGTGTGCATCATCACTAGTCTCTCTTTCTTGTTGTTTTTCTTCTAATTCTTTCTAACTCTCTCAGACTTAATATTTTCCTTCTAACTAATTTTAACTATTTTGTTCTCTCCCTTTCAGCTTATATGCCCCAGCAAAATCTTTCAGGCAGTATAAAAATTACAATGTGATTACATTCTGATTTTCAAGTGAATAATTAAAATGAATACAAGTAAAAAAGCAACATGTTTTCCATAGCCCTTACATGATTAAATTATCCCAAGAACACATGTACATTCATGCCCCAGCAACTTGTTATATAGTAACAGTGTGTAAGTAAACAAGATATTCTTTTATTGGCAGGCTGTATTTTAGATTACAAAGAAAGGAACAATCACTTTGTTAGTTATCTTGAAAGGTAATCTTTTTGTATGTGTGTGTGTGTTTGTTTTGTTTTTTGAGATAGGGTTTCTCTAGCTTTGAAGGCTGTCCTGGAGCTCTCTTTGTAGGTCAGGCTGGCCTTGAACTTAGAGAGATCCACCTGTTTCGAATACTGGACTTAAAGACATGTGCCATCACCACCCAGTGAAAGATAAACTTATAAAGAATCTTAAAGGAATCATAAATCTAAACTTTCATATATGAAAAGAAATTAGTCTACTCTACTTTAAATCTTTAGGGTGCATACCCACTCATCAATAGATTTTTTTATATCAGAAGATTGAGGACAGAAATGGGTATAAGAAATTAATCATCACCTTTGGTCATCCTAGCAAGAAAGGCATGCCAACTAATAAAAATTGGGCTGCTTTGTTCTTGTTCTAAAACTTTAGATTCTTCTTGGGTTTTTTTTTTTTAGCTCAGTGCTATTTGACAAAATATCTTACTCTAACTTTTAAGTTATTTTCAAAGCTTTGTTTCAGCTATGATGCACTCTGAAACCTGTGAACACATCTCCCAACATGAAGATTAAAAGAGTTTAAACTAGCTGGGCTACTGGGACTCAGTTGTTTTTCTTAATCATTAACCTAAGTCACAGTCTATATGGCTTCTCAATAGAAACTCTTGTCTTCTGTGTGACACTTCCTTATTTACATTTTTAACTATCAAAATTCTATTTAAACTAACATTATTATCAATTAAACAGTACATCTTAGGAAGAAATCATCCTAATAATAATCCACCCCTAAAAATCTACAGTAGGATGGGATGTTTCCACAGGGTAAACACTACATTACAGGCAGTGGTGATCTCCTCACTCCCATTCACACCATGCTAGATACTTGAGAAATATGACAGCAGCAAACATGTAAAAGCACAGCAAGATCAAAAGACATCCAGGAGTCTATGGTCTCAGGGTTTTGCCTAGTTGAGATTCACCCATCAGGGATTTGCCTCCTGGTGGGCTGACACCTGAACTTCAGTTGCTGCCCACCTCTCTTCTGACATTGCCACCAGCACAAACTGTAAAAGGAAAAGCTTGACAAGTGTGTCAAGATGTGTCCAAGAGCCCGTTTCTCTTTGAGAACCAGATAAGGTGGAGGGAGCAAAAAAAAATTGCTTGGGAGTTAAGAGTACTGGCTACTTCTCCAAAGGACCAGGGTTCAGTTCCAGCACCCACATGGCAGCTCATAGCTGTCTGTGACTCTTATTCCAGGACATCTGATGCCCTCAAGACAAGTGTGCAGGCAAGACACCAATGCACACAAAAATAAAAATAAAAAACCCTAGGAAAACAACAACAACAAAAGCACATAAGGGGACTAGAGAATTGGCTTAGTGGTTAGGAGCCCATACTCTTTTAAAGTACTCAGGTTCAATTTTTAGCACCCACATCAGGTGCTTCATAACTGCTTGTTATGCCAGAGGCTCTAACACCCTCTTCTGGACTCCCCAGGTACCTGTATTTGTAAGTGTATATGCCTCCACGGACATTAACACATATACATAATTAAAAATGAAAATAAATCTTTAGGAAAGGAACCACATAAATAGTTAGGTGTGATAGTACTTACCTAATATTCCAGCACTCAGGAGACTGAAGTGGAAGGGTCATGAGTTTGAAGCCAACCTAGGCTGAGTTCAAGTAAAAGTTTTTGGGAGATACATAGTCTAAACAAAATCAATATTAGGAGCCAGGTGGTGGTGGCGCATGCCTTTAATCCCAGCACTCCCATCATACACATGATGATGATTGATGATAATAATTTTTAGAAAGTTAAGCCGGGTGGTAGTGGCGCGCACCTTTAATCCCAGCACTTGGGAGGCAGAGGCAGGTGGATCTCTGAGTTCGAGGCCAGCCTGGTCTACAAGAGCTGGTTCCGGGACAGGCTCCAAAGCTACAAGAAACCCTGTCTCGAAAAACTAAAAACAAACAAACAAAAAAAGAAATTAATAAGCTAGTAAGCATAGAAGATAATTTCAGTGACTTTGAGGTTAGGTAATGAGAAATAGCCAAAGGTATAAGAAACTAATAATAATTAACACTTAAGTCTGACTAGATTTTATGAAAATTGGTATTTTGTTCAAATGCTAAACAGTACTAATTGCTTTTTTTGTTTGTTTTTGAGACAGGGTTTCTCTGTGTAGCCTTGACTGTCCTGGAACTCAGAGATCCACCTACCTCTGCATTCTAAGTGCTGGGATTAAAGGCATATACCACCACCACCCAGCAGTTACTTCTTTTTTTTAAAGATCTATTTATTTTATGTTTTTGCCTATATGCATATATGTATATCACATGTATGCCTGATATTTGCAGAAGCCAGAAGAAGGCATCAGATCCTGGAACTAGAGTTACAGATGGTTGTGAACCTCCAAGTAGGTGCTGCTAACTGAACTCAGGTCCTCTGCAAGAGCAGCGAGAACTTTTTTAACCTCTGAGCCTCTAGATACTTTGATTTTAAGAGAGACTCTCATGTAACCCATACTGGCCTGGAACTCAACTTACTGAAGATGGTCTTGAACTTTTGATCTTCTGACCTTACCTCTGGAATGATGGGATTATATATGTGCACCACTACACCTAGTTTATGTGGTGCTGGGGCTTAATGCAATCTTAAAGCCTAAACTACATTCCTAGTCCTGCTTTAGACACCGTTGGAAATGCTAGGATTACATCTGAGAGCAACAAAAATCTTTAAAACTAAAACTTTTATTCTAGCATTTAGGCAAGTATTTTTTCCATCAGAAAACATGTATTGATGGAGACAGTGGTTATGCCTGTAATCTCAGCTCCTGGATAGACTAAGTATTATAAATTTGAGGATAGGCTAGGTAACACAGCAAGATCCTACATTAAAAAGAAAAAAGGGAGGGCGCATAAAAATATTTGAAGTTAAATATTTTGGGTTTTTTTTTTTGTTTTTTGGGGGTTTTTTGTTTGTTCGTTTTTTTATAAGACAGTCTCATTCTACAGTACTGGCTGGCCTAAACTTGCTATATAGAATAGACTCACTTTGAAATCAAAGTTAGACCTATCTGCATTTTGGGTGCTGGGATTAAAACAACCATGCTTAACTTATATGATCTAAATAATAAAAGCAGGGCTACATGGTTTGATTTTAACCAAATGAATTTTCACTGGCTGGGCTATAGACCAGACATGCATTTCTTTTCTTCTCTTTCTTTTTTTCTTTTCTATTTTTGATTTTTCAAGACAGGGTTTCTCTGTGTTATAGCCCTAACTGTCCTAGAACTATAAGAATAGACCAGGCTGGCCTCAGACTCACAGAGATCTGTCTGCGTCTGCCTCCAGAATGCTGGGATTAGAGGTGTGCACCACCACCACCCGGCCAGAAATGCATTTCTTCTGTCTACTCTCAGGGGTAACGTATACACTAAATACTCTAGTCTGCATTTCTTTTGTGTATTGGGGGATACAATTTTGTATGGTTGTCTGTACCTGTGAGTGTGTATGCATGTGTGTATAGGCAAGAAGTTGATATCTAGTGTTTTCCTCTAACATTCTCCATCTTATTCTGAGACCAAGTCTCACACCGAACCAGGAGCTTACCACAATCAATTGTGTTGGCCAGTGAGCCCCAGGGCTCTGCTGTTCTCCACCTCCCTCTGTTCTTTGCTCTCTCATCCTGGGGGAATAGGTGCATGCATGCCAATGTCCAGCTTTTTATTGGGCACTAGGGATCTGAACTCCAAACCTCATGCTTACACAACAAGCACCTTTATCCAGGTTCTAATTTCCTTTTCTGATGTAGCTTACCTATTGGTGGCTAGCAGCTAAATAATTGAAAATTTTAACATTAAAGACCTAAATTGTCTGATAACTTTAATAAGTTATTGTATATGAATTATATAGATAATTTTTTATAAATAGTATTTTTATTGGTGTTCAACATTTAGTCTCTGTAAATACCAAGCTCATAACGTTATGCTGATGTTTTGAAGTGTGTAAATACAGTGTAGTGTATACATGAACATACACTTGTGTAAATGCGTAATGTAGAAGGAGGAACCTGCAACAGCATGCATGTGGCTATCATGGGACAATTAATGTAATCACTTATCTTTTACATTGTTTCTTGGAGTAGAACTAGGGTTACTAGGCTTATATAGCAAGTGCCTTTACTGACTAAGCTATTTTACTTGCCCCTATGCTGATGTTTCTTTGATAATTTCAGATTTTTGATCATCATACTGAAGGGGATATCAATAAAAATGTCAACAGTCTATTGATAAAAAGCCTGAGCAGGACCCCGTCTAGTTGCAGCAGTGATCAGGATTCAATCAAGGCTGATGGAATCTCTCTGGACATCAGTAGTAAGACCTATATTTTTTTTTTCCAAGAAAGGTTTTCCATGTGTAACTCTGGCTGTTCTGGTTCTCACTATGTAGACCAGGGTGGCCTTGAACTCAGATCTTTCTGCCTTTTTCTCCTGTGTGCTGGGATTAAAGGCACTTGCCACCAGCACCTGGCTAGCAGTAAAATCTTTATGAAGGCTAAATAATAACAGTTTGTTGAATCCTTGATTAATAAGTACATTTCAGTGTAGGAAATATTTTAATACTATATAAACCCTCTCAGGTATAGAGTTGATAAGTAAAATAATATTTCACTTATATTTGATTTTTAAAGAATTTAATGAAATGACAAGTGTTATACTACAGAGGAATAGTTCATTTCCTTCAAAAGCTTCTTATTAGTGGAGAAACACTGAAGGAAGCTATAAAACTATATTACATATACTTTGTCTTACTAAGTGATAGCTTCCTAGAAACATCTTAGT
The DNA here is from genome assembly GCA_001685075.1 of Bramus lutescens. Taxonomy (NCBI): domain Eukaryota; kingdom Metazoa; phylum Chordata; class Mammalia; order Rodentia; family Cricetidae; genus Bramus; species Bramus lutescens. The sequence continues at coordinate 264,457 of LOEQ01000258.1, read as the reverse complement.
AGATAGAAGCATCAGGTTCATGAATAGCACATAAATCTGAAATCTTAGTTAGGGTTTCTATTGCTGTGGAAAGAGTTCATGGCCAATTCTTATAAAGGTTAATATTAAATTGGGGTGGCTTACAGTTTCAGTGGTTTAGTCCATTATCATCATGGCAAGACATGGTGGTATTGTAGGCCAACTTAGTGCTGGAGAAGGAGCTAAGAGTCCCACATCACTGGATGGTGGTGGAGGCAGAGAGGCATATCTGTGTGAGTTCAAGGTCAGCGTGGTCTACAAGAGCTGGTTCCAGGATAGCTAGTTCTCCAAAGCTACACAGAGAAACCCTGTCTCAAAAAAATTAAAAAAAAAAGGGGGGGGTGCTGGAGAGATGGCTCAGAGGTTAAGAGCACTGGCTGCTCTTACAGAGGTCCTGAGTTCAATTCTCAGCAACCACATGGTAGCTCATAACCATCTATAATGAGATCTGGTGCCCTCTTCTGGTGTGTGTGCAGGCAAAATAAATAATTTTTTTTTGAAGTCCTACATCTTGGTCCGCAGGCAACAGAAAGTGAGCTGTCATGTTGGATGTGGCTATAGGAGACCTCAAAGCCCACTCCACCATGACACACTTCCTCCTAATAATGCCACTTCCTATGGGCCAAGCATTCAAACACATGAGTCTATGGGAGCCACACCTGTTCAATCCACCACAGTAACTAAAATTAACTTTACATTTTAGTTTTGGTTTGTTTTTGGAATAAGGTCTCACTATGTAGCTTTGACTGCCTACCATTGGCTATGTAGACCAGGCTGGTCTTAAACTCACAGAGATCTACCTGCTTCTGCCTATCCAGTGTTGGGATTGAAGGTGTATACCACTATTATAAGCCTTATAGTTTCATTTTGACTTGTTTATTATATAAATTTTGCTTTGCTTCTAGCACAACGCAGTAGCCAAATGGAATCACAGTTCCTTGGTGACAGTATCTGTGAAGATAGTTTGAGGGAGGTATGTTAAAGCATTTCTCACTTTAATTATTTAAATTAAGTGTATGTGTATGAGTGTATGTATACCACAGTACACATGTCACAGCCTGAGGACAACTTGCAGAAATTTCTTTCTCTATTATGTGGATCTTAGGCATTAAACTCAAGTTGTTAGACTTAGTGCTAAGTAGTACCCTTACCTACTGAGCCATCCCATAGACCACTGCTTCTCACTGTGGTTTTTGTTTTGTTTGTTTCTTTATGTTTAAACAGGGTCTTATTATATGGCCCTTGCTGACTTGGAACTTACTGTATAGACCAGGCTGGCATCAAACTCCCTGAGATTGGTGTCTACCTCCAAAGAGCTGGGATTAAAGGCATAAGCCACCTGGCTTATTTTTCACATTTTGTTTTTTTTTTTAAGATTTATTTATTATGTATACAACATTCTGCCTTCATGTATGGCCGCATGCTAGAGGAGGGTGCCAGATCTCAGTACAGATGGTTGTGAGCCACCATATGGTTGCTAGGAATTGAACTCAGGACCTCTGGAAGAGCAGCCAGTGCTCTTAACTTCTGAGCCATTTCTCCAGCCCTGTTTTTGTTTTTTAAAGTAGAGTTTCTCTGCTTGGCCTTGGCTGTCCGAGAATTAGCTTTGTAGACCAGAGATCTCCTGAAACACATGCGCCACCTCCCAGCTATTTCTCACTTTTAATACTTTTTTTTAAGAGTTTATTGATGTTTTCTGGTTATTTGGTTTTTTTGTTTGTTTTGTTTTTTGAGACAAGGTTTCTCTGTAGCTTTAGAGCCTGTCCTTGAACTCACAGAGATCCTCCAGTCTCTGGGGGATCCAGTGCTGGGATTAAAGGTGTTTGCTACCACTGCCTGACTAAGTTTATTGTTTTTTTGAGATAGAATGTAAGGCATTCAAGGTTACCCTTAAACTCTCTAGGTAACCAGTGCTGGCCTTGAACCCCTGATCTTCCTGTTTGCACTAGCTCAAGTGCTAGAATTACAGAGTGCCACCACACCTGGCTTAGTTGTTTGTTTTTTTTTTTAAGATTTTATTTATTCATTAGGTATACAATATTCTTTCCGTATGTTTGCCTGCATGCTAGATAGGGCACCAAATCTTAGTAAGGATGACTGTGAGCCAGTATTATGGTTGCTGGGAATTGAACACAGGACCTCTAGAAAAGCAGCCAGTGCTCTTAACCTCTGAGTCATCTCTCCAGCCCCCTTGTTTTGTTTTTGAGGTAGCGCTTATGCATCTTAGCTGGGCTCAAACTTGATAGGTATCCAACAGTGACCTTAAATTTTTGATACTCTTGTCTCTACCTCCAGAGTGTTAGTAAGTATTACAGATATGGGCCACATGCTCAATTTTATGTGGTACTGGGAATCCGGTCCAGAGCACTAGGCAAATAAATGTTCTACTAACCTTGTTTATCCCCAGTCCTAGAATTTGTTTTTTGTAATTTTTATGTATATCAAATATAAAAAACACTAGTTTTCTTTCTTTTTTAAAAAATAATTTGTTTATTTGTATTTTATATGCTTTGTTGTTTTGCCAGCATGTATGTCTGTGTGAGGCTGTTGGATCCCCTGGAATAGGATTTACAGACAGTCATGAGCTGCCGTGTGATTGCTGGGAATTTAACTCTGGCCCTCTGGAATAGCAGCCAGTGCTCTTAAACTTTGAGCCGTATCTCCAGCCCCAAGGCTAGTTTTCGTTGTTAAGAATTCAGCATAGTAATTATATGAAGTATTATTTTAGCCTGTTCTCTCTTGCTAAGGTTGAAAACCACAAATTGGGTAGGTTATACAGACCAGATTGCAGTTCTTTACGCTTTGCAAAGCATTGCACTACCACAAACTCAGTATGTGATGATGCTTCCAGGCTGGAGGAATTCTGCAGAATCTCTAGTGGACTCGGTGTCTCATGGCAATAGAGCAAGCTTACCAAGTTGAGTCCATTTTCCTCTTATGAAGTCATTTATGTAATCCTTCTGGCCCTAACATTATGACCACATCCAATTATCTACCACCACATACTATTATCATATGACCTTGGGATAATGTGAGTTTTAGAGGCATCATGCACCTTAACCTTAGTAAGTAGAAATTAGTATTAAGAGACAAATTGAGTTTTGAAAATTATGTAACCTTTAAAAATGTTAGATTGGCTATGGTGGGCCACATTCCACATTTTTCATTCTAGCACTAGAGAGACTAGGATTCCATGCCATACTGGGCTGCATAGCAAATTTGAGCTATAGAGGGACACCTTGTTTAATAATAATAGCAGTAGTAATCTTATATAAAAATTAAGAAAAGTTTACTAATGTTTATGTTTGGCTATTTCCTTAACTCAGTAGATTAAGCTCTTTAGCAATGAGTGGTATAGTTAGAGTCAAAGTGAGTTTACTTTGAGTATTCATATATCATATAAAGTTTTTTTTTTGTTTTTTTTTTAAGAAACTCAAGAATGGACAAATTACAATAAAGGAGTTCTTCATACTTCTTCAGGTCCACATCTTAATACAGAAACCCAGGCAGAGCCATCTTCCAGCCAAAGTAAGTGCATTTCTTGGCAAAATATACATCTCAGTTAAAATATATCCTACTTAAAAAATTTTAAATTACATAAGAGAAAGCATTTATTAAAAGACAAAATTATGAGTTGGGGATGTAGTTCAGTTGGTAGAGGCCTGCCTATCTGCTTGACTCCTTGACTGCCAAGTCTAACAACTTGACTTTGTATACCCTGGTGATGCTTCCTTTCCTCACATTGAGGAACCTGTTCTAATACCAGATGTAGCTGTTCTAAACTATAAATCTAACTAGTGTTCACCTCCATCAAAGAGCTCAGAAGGTTGTAATATTACCTAACAACAGACACATCTAGCTGCCTAGACATTTCTCTGCAATGTTGGGCCATCCATCTTTGGTTATAGGCCTAGAATATCTGGAAGACTCTTCTGTGACGCAGAATCTTGAAGGACTGTCTTGATTTGTTTTGGCAATGTTCAACAGTCTTTTTCCTGTATCTCACTTGTTCATTTTGTACAGCATACTGTCAGCAGTGCAGGAAGAGCAGTTTCTTGTCCAGATGCCTACCCTTGCAACATTGAAAGCAAATTCTATACAGAGTTTCTTTTTTTAAGATTTATTTATTTATTATAGATGCAGTGTTCTGCTGGTATGTATGCCTACATGCCAGAAGATGGCCCCAGATCTTATTATAGATGGTTGTGGGCCACCATGTGGTTGTTGGAATTGAACTCAAGCCCTCTGGAAGAGCAGCCAAAGCCATCTCTCCAACCCCCTAACCTCATTTCTTTTCTTTTTTTTTTAATAATTTAATTTATTATGTATAAGGTGTTCTGCCTACATGTATCCCTGCAGGCCAGAAGAGGGTACCAAGTCTCATTACAGATGTTTGTGAGCTACCATATGGTTGCTGGGAATTGAACTCAGGACCTTTGGAAGAACAAGCAAAGCTCTTAACCACTGAGCCATCTCTCCAGCCCCTCACCTCATTTCTTAATTATTCATTTGATTTGTAAATGAGCTTCATAAGCACAATTTCCCAAACAAGAGTAGAAACATATATACACTGTTTAAAAAAAAAAAAACAAAAAAAAACTTTTAAATTTGTATCAATATGCCAAAATTCATGCCAATACAAAATATCTGAGATCAGTAGTTTTCTTTTTATCCTGTACTCCTATATTCCCCTAAATGATAACATTCATAACCCCCAAATCACCAACAACCACCCCCACCACCTTTGGGATTGTGGGCATTACCTTCTCTGGACTGCTTCCTGTTTTCTGTGGGTGAATACATCTTTAGTGCTGCCTGAGAAAACTGAAATAATTGCCAAATCCTGTAACCTTGTTGATATATATCACCTGTCAAGATTCAGGAGGTCTGCCCCAATCAAACCTGGTCATATTAACCTGGAATGACTCCATGGCCTTTTGCTTCCTGGGAAAACAAAAGCATAACCTCTTTTCCAATGTGCTGTATTTTTTTTTAACTTCTCTTTTAAAATTAAGATCTCCCTAAAGTATCCAGGTGGGCTCAACTTAGAAGTCCTGTTCACAATCGCATGTCTATCAACAGCTGTCATTTGCTCATCAGCATTTTAAAAATTCAAAACACAACATACAGGATCCAGACTCTTGTTTATTTTCCCTCGTTATGTGGCTTATTCTTTTTTTATTCTCTCTTTAAAGACTTTATTATTTTTAAACTATTTACTTTTTATGTATATGCCTTTTCTCTTTTTCTTCTTAAGCCTACACATATTTTTAATTTTAAGCACACTGTAATCTGTTTGTTCCCATCGAGATCTGTCTTTACTGCATATTTTTTAGCCTCTTTATCATGACCCTTTAAACTAAGTGGTGTGGCTAGGTCCTCTGTCTAGGCTTTGTTGGCTGGCTCCACCCACTTCCCCAATCTTTGATAGCCAAATCTAAAGCTTGGGGCCCCATGCCATCACATGACAGTAAGAAATGAGGAAGCTCTCCCATGCTCACAACTTTGGGGCTGGCTCATCCACACTTCCACCAACAGAATTGGGTGTATTGTGGTAAGCTTAATTTTTACATATTGATTTTCTTTTTTTTTTTTAAATTACATTGATTTATTGTGTGTATATATGTCTGTACATACATGTGAATCTGTAGAGGTCAAAGGACAATTTATTGAAGCCACTTTGCCACCTCAACTTTCTGAAAATAATTCATAATTATTTTTAAAACACTCTCAGTCCTTTAAGTCAGTATCCTTAGCTCACCTGAACACCTAGGAAAGAGTGGACTTTGAAGTTAGAGACTTGAATTCATGTTTGAACTTGTAACTTACTGTATAAATATCATATAGCACTTTAAGTTTCTTTGTATAATTTTTCCCCCACAGTACTGGGGTTTGAACCCAGAACCTCAGACACCCTAATTGAGCTACACTCCCAGCCCTATTTGTATAACTTTTAAAAATAGGCACTGTAGTGGGTGGTAATAATGCACGCCTTTAATCCCAGCACTTGGGAGGCAGAGGCAGGTGGATCTCTGTGAGTTTTAGCCCAGCCTGGTGTACAGAGCAAATTTCAGGACAGGCTCCAAAGCTACACAGAGAAACCCTGTCTTAAAAAAAAAAAATCAAAAGAGACAAAGTCATTCTCAAACTTGAATTTGTTTCTTATGTGGTTTTGTCCTCAAAATGGTAAAATTTGGAAAGATCAGGAGTTCAGAGTAATCCTCAGCTACATAATGAGTTCTAGTCCAGCCTAGGCTATATGAGACCCTTCCCCCCATCTCTCCCCCCACCCCTGGCAAAAAAAAAATGGAGAAGAACAAAAAAACAACATCTGGATCTGCCGGACATGGTATCATAAGCATGTAATCCAGATTCAAGAGACAAAGGCCAGAGGATTACAACTTCAGGCCGCCCTAAACTACACAGTAAGGTTCTAAATTCTATTTTCGAAGAAAAAATGAACCAGTTCTTATTCATGGAACATTTTCTTTCTTTTCTTTTCTTTTTTTTTTTTTCCAAAGTTTGCTATAAACTCATCACCTACCCCTGAAGATCTGATGTTGAGACAGTATGTTTATGGACCCAAGATACAGATTTACAGAGAAGATTGTGAGCTTCTTCGCCAAAAGATTGAAGAGTAAGAACGTTTTAATTTTTTTTCCTGTGATTGGTTTTGGAGGGTTATAATAAACAAATGGTCTATGTGGTATTTTTTTTAAATATTTATTTATTTACTATGTAAACAATATCCTGTCTGTGTGTATGCCTGCAGGCCAGA
>LOEQ01000258.1:231128-242251 GCA_001685075.1 Bramus lutescens | reverse complement strand
AAATAAATAAATAAATAAATAAATAAATAAATAAATAAATAAATAAATATTAGAGAAGAATAAAAAGTTCTCTGTAGACAGATAAACCAATAAGAGTACCTAGAAATCTCTAGGGGTTGTGGGTTTTTTGTCTGTTTGTTTGTTTTGAAAATGTTGAGACAGACTCTCCGTGTAGCCCTTGCTGTGCTGGAACTCACCATGTAGACCAGGCCACCTTAAACTCAGAAATTCACTTGACTCTGCCTCCTGAGTGCTGGGATTAAAGACATGTGGCACCATGCCTAGCTTATAAATTGGCTTTGATATACCCAAGTTTGAAGGCATTTCCAGAAGAGCCAGAGGTACATAGAGAGAACCTGTCTCCAAAACTGAGTAAACAAACAAAATGAAGATCTACCCTAGTCTAAAGTTTCTTTATAAAGGAAAAAAATCTTTAAAAATATAAATATAGCTAAGTTCTGCAGTTTAATTTCTTTCAAAGGCCTACTAATTGATGTCACTGAATAGGGAAGCCTTTACCATATAGAAAATAATATGACTGAAGGATAAGCTTTCAACTGCCTATAAGAATCCTGCTACTTCAGAAGAATCAATTTCTAAAGTAGAAAAAAAGAAATATTTGTAATTGGGGATATAGCTCAGTGCCTAGCATCCATGTAAACCCTGGGTTCAGTCTCCAGCACTGCATATAAGGAATGATACTAAGTGTCTATAGTTAGAAATGAAGAAAGAAAAAGAAAATCGATAATCCAGGGCTATCCTCAACTTACATAGGCTTTAAAGACAACATAGGCTATGTAAGATCCCTATGAAATTATAGAGGAAAGAAAAATCTTTTTCTGATTTTCCTTAGTTGGTCTCCCTTTCTTGGACAAGCCTTACAGGAAGATTGATGAGCTCAATTTTCAGTCTATGTTAGATGGTAAGTTCAAAACATTTAAGCCTCCAAATTTTGTTAGTAACTTATAGGTATGATAATTTGTTCTTAAAGTGTGTTTTAGACATAAAACTGCTTTGATAGTATGCTAAATATTCAGTATATCTTAAAAGAAATCATTATATTACTACTAGATATTGAAAATTGATAATAATAGGTATTTCTATATTTGAAATTAGCACTATGAGTATTTAATCTATAACAAGCACGTGTATTATTTTTATCAGAGCTATAAATAGATATTATTTTCTGTTTACCAGTTAGGAAACTACAGATCAGAAAAATTAAATGTACTTACAATTACTTAGATAGTAAAGAAAACCTAGATTTGAACACAGAAATATATTCCATTTAAATTCATGCTTTTCACCAAGCACTGGTCTATAAGTTTAAGCTTAAAGCTTTATAAACTCTCTTATATACCTGAATATTTTATTCACTTGTTTGAAAATAAAACATAACTGAATGGTGGTCGCTCATTCCTTTAATGACAGCACTTGGAAGGCAGAGATAGGCAGATCTCTGAGTTTTAGGACAGCCTGACCTACAAAGCAAGCTTCAGGATGACCAGGACTACACAGAGAGACCCTGTCTTGATTTTAAAAAAGAAAAGAAAAAGAAGGAAGGAAAAAGAAAAAAAATACTTGTGCACTTAGTAGTTTGAAAATATTTCTAGTTTATATAATATAATATACCTTATTAAAATGCATAAATAAAACCCTTATTTTTTATTCTTTTCCTTCAGAACATAAAGCTCCTCCTTCCTCCCTTTTAGTTCATAAGCTAATTTTTCAGTACATTGAGGAACAGGAGTCCTGGAAGAAGAAATGCACAACACAACATCAGGTACCCCAGGTAAAGTCTGATGAAGCAATCTTATACTATTTGTCCCAAACAGCAGAACTGAAATTATTATAGCATCCTGAAATTATATTTGGTTGTTCAATATTTTGGGGATTATTAAACACTGAAAAGTTGTTTTCTTTTTTATTTTTGTTTGTTTGAGGTAGGGTTTTGCTGTGTGTCCTAGAACTTGTTGTATAGACCAGGCTGGCCTCAAATTCAAAGATCTGTCTGCCTCTACTGGAATTAAAGTCATGTGCCATCATGCCCCAGCAGTTTTCTTTTTGTAATTAAGACTTTTAGTTCACAATCAAAATAGTGTGGGTGGTGTTAGTTGGTTTTGTTTTGAGACAGGCTCTTAGTAGCTTATTCTGACGTATATAGCCAAGGATGACCATGATTTGGTTTTTTGAGACAGGGTTTCTCTGTAGCTTTGGAGCCTGTCCTGGAACTAGCTCTTGTAGACCAGGCTGGCCTCGAGACCATGAACTTTTGATCTACATACCTACCTACCTACCTATCTTCACTGTCCAAAGTGCTGGGATTATGGACATGCACTACCATGCATCATTTATATAGTTCTGGGAATCAAACCCAAGGCTTTGTGCATGCTAGGCCCAGCTTCTCTCTTCCTATTTTTTTTATTTATTTTTTATTCATTCATTCATTCATTCCAGACAGGGTTTCTTTTTGTAGACTTGCCAACTTAGAACTCACTCTGTAGCCCAGGTTGGCCTCAAATTCAGAGATTTGCCTGCCTCTGTCTCCCCAAATGCTGGGATTAAAGGCATGCGCTACTACCACCTGGTTAGATTTATTTTATATTTCAGTTACATAGATATTTTGCCTACATATATATCTGTGAGTGCATGTGTGCATTGCATGACAAGGGCAGAAGAAGGCATCAGATTCTCTTCAAACTGGAGTTACAGACGATTGTTGGCCATCTTGTGGATGTTAGGTCCTCTAAAAATCTTAACTACTGAGCCACCTTTCCAGCTGCTAGGCCTTAACTCCTAACTGAGCTGTGTCTCTAAACCTCAAAATAATGTGTTCGGTATATTTGCATACACACCCACACAAAGTCTTTTTTTTATTTTGTTTTTTTTTTTTCCTAGATGCTTCAAGAACTCTCACTAGTAGTAAACCATTGCAGACTTCTTGGAGAAGAGATTGAATTTTTAAAGAGATGGGGGCCAAATTATAGCCTAATGGATATAAATGTGAATAATATTGAGTGAGTATATTCAGTTCCCTGTAGCTGTTATAATAATGTATTATAAGTTGAGTGGTTTATATAGTAGAAATTTAACTGATTTAATGTTCTGGAAGCTAGAAATTTGGGGTCATTGTTGACAGGGATGGTAGTCTAAGGGCTGTCTGTGAACAACTCTTCCGTGCCTTTTTCCTAACTTCTGATAGTTTACTGGCAGTTTGGGGAATCTAAATGCATAACTTTGATATCTATCTTCATTCTCACGTGGTATTCTTTGATTATGTCTATATCTTATTTTTTTTTCTTTTTTGTACATAGTATATATACTGCCTGCAGGCCAGAAGCGTGCACCAGATCTCATTATGGATCCAACACTCGGTGGTACACCAACGATCCTTAAGAACTCAGGCCCTCTGGAAGAACAGCCAGTGTTCTTACCTGCTGATCCATCTCTCCAGCCCTATATCTAAATTTTCTTTTTAATAAGGGTACCAGTCATACCAGACAAAGGACCTCATCTTATCTAATTAAATTAATAGTAACCCTATTTCTTTCTTTTAAACAATTTATTTATCTGGGTTGGTGTTTGCCTACATGTGTATCTTTATAAAGGTGTTAGATTCCCTGGAACTGGAATTACAGACAGTTGAGAATTGTCACATGGGTGCTGGTCCTCTGGAAGAGCAGCCAGCGTTCTTAACTGCTCAGCCCTCTCGACAGCACCATGACCTGATTTCTAAGTAAGGTCACATCTGAGATAATCAAAGTTAGGATTTAGATAACTTATCAAGAACATAATTTTTTGAGATGTTGTCCACATTGTCCAACAATTGTCCAGTCTACCTCTGCCTTTCAAGTGCTGGAATTATAGTGGGATTATGTACCAATCCACTTGGCTTTTTTGTTTTCCTATTTTAAGTGTGTGTGTGTGTGTGTGTGTAAATGTATGTCACATGTATGAGAGGCTAGCAGAAGGCATTGAATCCCCTGGAGCTGAAATTAAAGGCAGTTGTGAGCCACCTGATACAAATGCTGAGAACTAAACTCAATTACTTTAGAAAAGCAGAAAACTTAATCACTGAGCCATCACTCTGTTCTCCCTGGAACAGCTCACATTGTAACCCAAACTGACCTCAAAATATTGTCATCTTCCTGCCTTAACCTCCAGAGTGTGCCAAGAATTTACCAAAAAACGAACTCTGAGTTCAGTCAGCAATGCACTTGACTTGCAAGTGTGAAGACATGAGTTCAGATTTTCTGAACCCTTGCTTTAAAAAGTCCACTATGAACCAGGCATAGTGGTATGTGTCTATAATCCCAGAATTATGGAGACAGAATCAGGAGGATCTCTGAATTGAAGCTAGGTTTGTCTATATAGCAAGTTCCAGGACTGCTAGGATTACATAAAGAGATCCTTTCTCAGGGGAAAAAAAGGAAAGGGAAAAGGCCTAGTGTCATAGCCTGCACTTGTAATCCTAGCAGTGGCAAGAGTGTATGCATAGAGAAATGGGCCCTTGGAATTGAGTCAACTGTCCTAGACTTTGTGATGACATTCCAGACCATTGAGAGACCCTAGCTCACACAAAGGTGGAAGGTGCTTGAGGATCAGTACCCAAGATGCTGACCTCCATACATGCTGTGCATGTACATAATTGTACAATCACCCCCACACACACTTATACTCTTAATGTATTATATTGCTGTTGACTAGGAAGTAACTATTATAATATCTTTTTTATAATATCTTGTTCCAGATGTTTTACATTCTTTTCTATTTGATAAGACAAGGAGTAACAGCCACCTGTTTCATATGCAAGTATAAAAGAAAAATGTGTTCATGTTTTAATCTATTTTAGTTTTATATTTTTGTGTATCTTGTCTTTTATAGATTAAGACTTTTATTCTCCAGCACTGCAGCATTTGCAAAATTTGAGATAACTTTGTCTCTCTCAGCCCAGTATCCCTTCGTCCCACTGCCATTCGCCATTCAAAATCACCTTGGGAACACGAGGTAAGTAAATATCCAGCCCAACAGAAGTTCCAGCTTGTTTTTGTACACCTCTTATTTCATCCCAAAGGTCCTTGAAAGTGTCAGTAAATATACTGAGAGATAAGTGTTGCTTCTTTCTGACTTCTTTTTCTAGTATTTGTTCTTTTAAAGTCAGTGATCTTATTATTGTCACAGGTGGATGCTGTGGTCCAGTCCAGTCTTTTATGATGGCTTCTCCTTAAGACACGAATCAAAAAGTTAAAATTTTGGAACTGGAGAAGTAACTCAGTTTAGTAGCATGCACAGAGGTCTGGCTTACATTCTCAGCACCGTATAAATTGAACATAGTGGTGCTGCATACCTGCAAGCCCACCCTTCTTAGAGGAAGAAGTAGCAGGATCAGAAGTTTAAGGTCATCTCCATTAGACCATGATCTACTGTATAACTTTTTCGACAACACTGTGGCATATTAGAATCTGTGCTCCTTAAATTCATTAGCAAATAACAACAGTTTAGAATATATAGCTAAAGAAATTCACCTGGGGGCTGGAGAGATGCTCAGTGGTTAAGAGCACTGGCTGCTCTTCTAGAGGTCTTGAGTTCAATTCCCAGCAACCACATGGTGGTTCACAACCATCTGTAATGAGATCTGGTGGCATGCGGCTCATGGAGGCAAAATGTTGTACACATAATTAACTAATAAATAAATAAATAAATACGTCTTTTAAAAAAAAGAAAGAAATTCACCTGGAGACCAGGGAGATAGCTCAGTTGGTAGCCTGCCGCACACGTCAAAGCATGGGGCAGTGGGACGTATCCATATATCCAGTTCTTGGAAGAGTAGAAGCAACAGGAACCCAAGAGTAACTAGCCAATCAGTGAAAGACCTGTCTCAAAAAATAAGTTGGAGAGCAACTAAGGAAGGCACACTGTATCTACCTCTGGTCTATACCCCCCCCATCTACAGAAACACTTATGTGCATGCATGCACAAACACAAAATCATGGTGGGGGTAGGGGAAACAGGAGCTAGAGAGATGGCTCCATAGTTATGAATGCTTGTTGTTCTTCCAGAAGTCCTTCCTGGGTTTAGTTTCCAGCACCCACATAGAACAGCATACAACCACCTATAACTCTAACTCCAGGGGACCCAGTGCCCTATTCTGGCCTGCTCTAGCACCTGCCCTCACATGTGACCTCACATATTCCTACACACATAGATACACATAATTAAAAATAAATCTTATTTTAAAAGCAATCGGGGAGTCTGGAGACAAAACCTAGCTGTAGAATGCTTGCTTCACATGTGTTTAATCTCTAGCACTATAGGCAAACAACAAAAAAGCAACCAGGTCAAGATACTTTATAATTATATTCAGAATTGGTTATTCAGCCTAATTTTAGAATACAGTTTCTATTAAAGTTCTGCTTGTTTCCAGAAATATCCCTTTGTGTTTCCTAAGAACTTAAGAGGTAATATTCAAGGAAATGAATAGCTCTGAAGTGGAGACAGGTGTAAGTTTTCAGGAAAAGTAATCAATACCTTTTTGTCTTTTGTAGCCACGATGAAATTGCTGCAATTATATCTAAAGTGCCTTTAGAGGACAACTACCTGAAGAATGTGGTCAAGCAAATTTACCAACATCTACTTAAGGACTGAAATTTTTACCATAAGACCCACGGATCACAGCTATAACAACTAAAGAAAAATGCATTTACCCAGGCCTAGAGGTGCATTCTCTCCTAATTGCAGGATTCAAGTGAGATAAGATCACAAGGTCAGGGTAGCATGGGCTGTCTATGAGAAGTGGTCTAAATAGACAAACAGAAAACTTAACGGATACATCAGGATCACCGTTGCTGTTTGTCCTTAACATCATATAAAACTAGCAAAGTGCCTCCTGTTGATGTCATAGTTAATTTGTATCATTAGTTTTGAAATACCTAGTCAAAAATGAGGTGAGGGTCTCAAATAGCATATATCAACTTTCTTATCCTTATACCCAAGGTTAAGTAACTGGGCATGTGGGAAATTTACCCTAATCTAACGCATCAATGGAGCACTTCCCTTGTGTAATAAAGTCCCAGGGTTAATACCACAGAAATAATTCTTTTTAAACATAGTGCTCTTTCCCTTACTGTAGGACGACCAATACAAAGATTAACCACTGCCCCCTATTTAGAGCTTCTGTGCATTCACGGCCTTCGCCTAGCAGGTATGTCTAGAGTAGAAACATCTCTCAGCTTGTTACAGAACACGGTAACAGGAGGACAACTGATCTCATGACTTCCAGACTAGTATGGTCAACAGAGTGAAATTTTCTCAATAAGAACTAAAAAAAGTCTTTATCCACAAACTACTCAGCCTCTTTCCCCATTTCAGAAATGCTATTAAGAGAAAGCAGAAGCACTCAGCTATTGAAATGGTTGCCATCTTCTCTTGACAGTCTTGGTATTTTTTTCTATACTGTCTATTAATATATTCTTAAGTGTACTTTTTCTAGGAAAAGTTCATTCATTTTGCTATATTATGTAAATATTTGAATGTTTTTGTATTTGTGATATATGATCTATTTAGTAAACAGATAATATGCCTTTGGTGTATGCTAGTTTCTTCTTTATAAAGAATGCTTTATAACTAGAATTTTATTAGTGACATTTGAAGCAGTATCATATTGCAAGAATGGTTTCTCACAATCATAAAAACTATTGCTTCCTGAAGCTACTTTTTTTTCATGTACAAAAGCAATATATCAGTTGTTTAGTAAATGCATAGTATTATTTTTGAGGTGGACAAATGTGAAAAGACTTTTCCCCAAGTACTAGTCAAATGCTAATCATGCTAACTTTTGTTTCTTTTATATTTAATTCTAAACTATGTTTACATTTTAAAGTTAATTTGTCTTGAATTTTATCTTTTTATATCAGGGTAAAGTCCTTTTAGTTTCTCAAATGTTATCTTACTTCTTTTTTGTTTTTATTTCTGAGCTATATATACATCAAAAGATGACAGTCTTTTAGGTTTCAAATGTCAACACAAAACTCTTTTGACTATAAAATTAAGTGTTAGAGATCCATAATAAAACTTGTAAAGTTATCAGTATTATCTGCTTCCTATAAAATTTTAATTTATCCTTCTGAATTGGAATTTTTTTCCTATATGTTTAGCAGGTTTTCTTACATATTTTCTAAACTTGAAAACTCACTCCAAGAATGATTTGGATTATAATGGTGGTATCTAGCCTTGGAGTATGTAATTGTATTTATATAGGTATTTGTGTTTTCCTCTACTTAGAATTTTGACAATTTTTGTATTTTCTAAGTTTCTCTTTTATTCATTTTAGAGGATTTCCTATCATTATTAAAGTACATTGATTACTTGAACTCCTTTATAATTAGTATATCTATTAAGAGTATTTTTGTTGTGGGGCTTGAGAGGTGGCTCAAGAGTAAGAATGCTTGCTGTTTTGCAGAGTTAGTTCCCAGCACCCACTTGTGGCTCACAACTGTTCATTACTCCAGTTCTAGGACATCCAATGCCCTCTTCTGGCCTCCATGAGCACTGGGCATGCAGAAGGCATATATACTCATATACATAAAGTAAAAATAAGTCTTTTAAAAAAGGATTTTTCAGGACTGGAGAGATGGCTCAGAGGTTAAAAGCACTGGCTACTCTTCTAGAGGACCTGAGTTCAATTCCCAGCAACCACATGGTGGCTCACAACCATCTATAATGAGATCTGGTGTCCTCTTCCGACATGTAGGCATACATGCCAACAGCACATTATATGCATAATAAGTAAATAAACCTTAGAAAAAAGGATATTTTTACTGGGTATAGTGGTACACTGCTTTAACTCTTAGCACTCAGTGGGCCATGAAAAGTATTTTTTTTTTTGTTTTGTTTTTGTTTTTTTTNCAGCAACCACATGGTGGCTCACAACCATCTATAATGAGATCTGGTGTCCTCTTCCGACATGTAGGCATACATGCCAACAGCACATTATATGCATAATAAGTAAATAAACCTTAGAAAAAAGGATATTTTTACTGGGTATAGTGGTACACTGCTTTAACTCTTAGCACTCAGTGGGCCATGAAAAGTATTTTTTTTTTTGTTTTGTTTTTGTTTTTTTTTTTGGTTTTTCGAGACAGGGTTTCTCTGTAGATTTGCAGCCTGTCCCGGAAACTAGCTCTTGTAGACCAGGCTGGCCTTGAACTCAGAAGGATCCACCTACCTCTGCCTCCCGTGTGTTGGGATTAAAGGCATACACCACCTGGCTGGAAAAATTTCTTATAATTTTCACTGCCTGGAGGGCCAGGCACCAGGCAGCATAGGGCTCGAGGGGAAATCCACAGTGTCGGTGAGAACTGGACTTTTATATATCTGAGGAGATTAGAGAAAAAGATACGTACTCCCTTGATGGTTTCCTTTTTTATTCTCTATTCCTTTGTATTCTTTCCATGTTCTTTCATTGTTGATTCAATAAATAAAGGCACTCCAAGATGAAATTTTAAGGCCTACGTGACAGCAGAAAGGTTCAGGCTCTCCTGATGGACTGACCTGGAACAGTCTGGGCTTGGATTGGACCCCAAATAGCTGTACAAATGCGTATTTATTGTTACACAGAATATTTCCTCATACCAAGGTCCCTAACCTTAATTTACACATCTTACTGAAGGTGACCATCACGTGCCTCCATGATTCTAGTCTTTTACTATGCATTGTGTGCAATACACAATAATACAAGAGCCTCAAGTGTACCTGAGATACGGTGATTCTACTAAATTCCTACAGAGTACAGGTAAAAATGCTTTGTTTCAGCTAAGGATGCATAGTGAAACCTGTGACTTTGTATTTCAGCATTAAGATTAAAGGAATTTGAGCCAGCCTGTTTCAGTTGTTTCAATCGTTAACTTGAGCTATGACCTGTGTAGCTCCTTAAATGAAACTCATAGGCTTCTACCTGTGTAACGTTTCCTTGTAGTTACTTTCTTTCATCAAAATTGTGTGTAAGATAACATTATTATCAATTAGACAGCGCAGGTAAGGGAGGACTCATCTTCATAGTAATCCAAGGTAAAAACGCCCAGTAAAACAGGATGTTTCCATGAGATAAACACATTACATAACAGGCAGTGGAGAATCTCCCCACAACCAGTTCAACCATGCCAGATATCAGAGAATGATAGCAACAGCAAACATGTAAAAGCCCAGCAAAGCAAAGGACATTCCGGGGTCTGCGGTTTCAGGGTCCTTGCCTGAATGAGAATTATCCATCAAGGGGTTGCCTCCTGCTGTGCCGACACCCTGAATCCCATTCTCTGACGTGGCCACCGGCTTATAAAGTATAATTAACTAGATCCTAAATTATTTTTTCTGTCTTGTAACTGTCTTAACAAAAACAAAATTACTTGTGCCCCTTCCATTTGCTATCAGACTGTTGAGTCAATGAGCCCACCAAAATTGAAACTTCCCTGGGAGTCTCATGCTGGTAGAAGGAAAATACCTAACTAGAGGCTGGTTTGGGGTTGGTGGAGGAGATTTTACCCAATTTTGATAACTTGTTAGACCACCTTGCAGGAAAGAAAGACTGAAGTCTAGACAAAATGGGTCAGTGATAGGTGGTACCACACCTGATCGGGAACTCCTTAACTGTACATACCTTTTGCCTTCTAATCAAACAGAATCACCTCAAAGATAGACTTGGGGCTCAGTAGATGTCTTTGTTTTTGTTTCCTATGTGATCATATTAAATGAAGCTCCCTTTTCTGTTTTTCACAACCACATTTTTTTTTCTTGTTTTTTTGAGACAAGATTTCTCTGTAGCTTTGAAGCCTGTCCTAGAACTAGGTCTTGTAGACCAGGCTGGCCTCCAACTCAGATATCCACCTGCCTCTGTCTCCCAAGTGCTGGGATTAAAGACATGCGCCACCACCGCCCAGCCCCACAATCACATCTTTAATTGGCCTACTGAGGCCATGGCTGTCACGCCTATGCCGGCACCTGCATGACAGAATGTCTCTAAGGTGGGAGTCGGCCTCAGGTGAGGGGTGAGAGCTTCCCGGAGCGAGACCCCCAACGGTTTCTTGGCGAGTCCGCAGACTAACGCTGTCTGACTAAGCCTTCTCCTCGAT
>LOEQ01000258.1:207923-218412 GCA_001685075.1 Bramus lutescens | reverse complement strand
CTTACCAGGAAGATTCTAACCCACGTCCATCTTGAGCTGGAGCTTCATGAGTCTGCCTCATTGCCTTCTTCCCAGCATTCTGTTCTGTCTACTCCATCCACCTAATTTTCTGCTCTATTAAAAGGCCAAGGCAGTCTCTATTAACCAATGAAAGTAACACATAGACAGAAGACCCTCCTACATCAGAGCTGGAGGGTGGAGACAGATGAACTAAACTGAATGCTGGAAGAAAGGACGTAGAATCAGGGAGAAGCCATGGAGCTGCAGCCAGAGATAGATAGACTGGAACCTTACCTGTATGCCACAAACCTCATGGTAAAATATAAAATAATAGAAATGGGATAAATTAAGATATGAAAGCTAGCCAGTAAGAAGTTAGAACTAATAGGCCAAGCAGTGATTTAATTAATGCAGTTTCTCCGTGGTTATTTTGGGAGTCTGGGTGGCTGGGAAACTAGACAAGCGGCCTTCTACTAATGGAGCAAAAAATCAATTCAGAGTGCTTTGCTCCTTATCGGGCTTTGGGTTCATAAGACCCTCTCTCAAAATTTGTGGCACTGCTTCTCTGTAGACCAGGCTGGCCTTGAATTTACAAAGATCTGCCTGCCTCTGCTGGGATTAAAGGTGTGCCACCACCATCTGGTGATTAATTTTTAAATAGAAAGATGAAATAAATTTTCCACCAAGTAATTTTTTAAATAGGACTTTTAAAGACACTGGGGTTAGTTCTGCACAATCAAAGTTTAATATGTTGAAATGAAAGATTTGGGGGGAGGTGTTTGGTTTTTCGAGACAGGGTTTCGCTGTAATTTTAGAGCCTGTCCTGGAACTAGCTCTTGTAGACCAGGCTGGCCTAGAACACACAGATCTGCCTGCCTCTGCCTCCTGAGTACTGGGATTAAAGGCGTACGCCGCCACTGCCTAGCAAAATGAAGGTTTATTAAAGGAAATGATAATAGCTAATCAATTTTAGTTCCTAGTTCTTCATTATAAATGCACAAAACTATTACTATCTCTAATACATTTTGTCTCAAGATTATTTGATTCATCTTATTGTTTTTTTTTATCCCAATAAGATGTTGTTATTATTTTCTTCTGAAACAGGGTCTCTACCTGAAACTCAGTTCAGGCTGGTCTTGAACTCCCAGAGATGGACTTATCTCTTTCTCCTGAATACAGATCCACCTGCCTCTGCCTCCTGTATTAGAATCCTCCCCTGGCCCTAGATTTATATATTTTTATTTAAGTGTGTGCTGTCTAGTTTTATGTCACCTATATTCATCTGAGAGGAAAGAACCTTAATTGAGAAAATGTCTCTAAAAATCAAGCTGCTGGCAAGCTTGAAGGGCATTTTCTTCATTAGAGATTGATGTGGGAGGGTCCAATCCATTGTGGGTAGGCCTATCCCTGGGCTGATGGTCCTGGGTTCTATGAGAAAGCAGGTTGAGCAAGCAATAGAGAGCAAGCCAGTAAGTAGCACTCCTCCATGGCCTCTGGATCAGTTCCTTGCTCCAGGTTCCTGTTCCTATTTGAGTTCCTGTCCTGGCTTTTTTCCATGATGAACAATGATGTGGAAGTGTAAGCCAAATAAACCCTTTCCTCCCCGTGTTGCTTTGGTATTGTGCTTATCACTGCATTAATAGCCCTAAGACATTATGTATAAGCATTTTGCCTGCTTGTATGTATATATCTACCACGTGAATGCCCAGTATTTGTTTAGGTCAGAAGAAGGTATAATCTGTGGAATGCCAGGTAGTGTGAGCCACCATGTAGGTGCTGGGAACCCAGGCTGGTCCCAAAGTCATTGTGTAGCTGAGATATACGATACTGTGCCTATTTCCCATAGGCCCCCATTTGGGGGTGATTTTATTATTATTATCTTTTTCAAAACAGGGTTTCTCTGTAGCTTTGGTGCCTGTTCTGGAACTTGCTCTGTAGACAAGGCTGGTCTCGAACTCACAGAGATCCACCTGAGCAGCCAGTGCTCTTACCTGCTGAGCCATCTCTCTAGCCTTCCATTGTCTCCATCCTAATGTCAGTTGTTAGAGCAAAGCTTTCCAGTCATTGTTCTTCCAAAAGGATATTGCTATGCCAAGGTCGCTCTGACTCCGGGGCAGTCCTATCTGTTTGTCCTAGCACTGAGTGAAATAACAATTTCTGTATGCCTGATGTGGAAAGCATTAGAAAACACTGCTTCAAAGTTGTTCGGAGGATCAGGATACCAAAGGTCATTTCAAGTCATAGTATGAAAGGTTAGGGATTATTAGGCTTTTTTGCTTTGGTTTGGTTTTGGTTTTTTGAGATACGGCTTCTCTGCATAGCCCTGGCTTATCTGGAACTCGCTGTGTAGACCAGGCTGGCATGGAACTCAGAGATAGATCTTCTTGCCTCTACCTCCCATGTGCTGGGATTAAAAGTGTGCACCACCATGTTCTGCTATTAGTTTAATCTCAATTTCACCTTAACATGCATGAATATAGTGCTAATTTAAAATTCTTGTGTGTGCATGTGGGAGCCAGAGGTCACCTTTATTGCTCCTCAGGAGCCATCTTACCTCCCTCTTTTTTGGAGTCGGGGAAACACATACATTTTAGCCTAGAGTTTACTGGTTAGGCTAGGCTGGCTGGCCAGTGAGTCAGGGTTCCACCGGTCTCAACCTCCTCGGGGTAATAGCTGTCGGATCTCCCTATTTCACTGTCTCCCCAGCCCAAAACTAATGAAAAAGTTGATAGTTTGTTATTTAATGATTCATATATAGACAAGATTTTTAGAGGTTTTACATAATTTAGTGATCTTCAAATACCTCTCTAACATATACTGTGTTAGACAAGAGGCCTAAGTTCATCCATTGTTTTCTTACAGCAATGTGGCATAAATGCCAATGATGTGAAGAAATTGGAAGAGGCTGGTTTCCATACGGTGGAGGCTGTTGCTTACGCACCAAAGAAGGAACTTATAAATATTAAGGGAATTAGTGAAGCCAAAGCTGACAAAATTCTGGTAAGTCTAGCTTTGTGATGGTGGTGAAGGCAGACACGATAATGAGAATAATTAGTACGTTAACAGTATATAAATACCAGAGCAAGGATAGGGCCCCATTAAAATGTGTGTATTTTCTACGTATGTACAGAATGTGCACTAGGGATAGATGCCCTAAAATATTAAAATGTCGTTATTCCCACATAGTAAGAATATGAACTGGATATTACTTTGGTTTGATTTTTGTCTCTGGGCTGGGAATTGAACCCAGGACTTCATGTATGCTTTAAGTACATGCTCTGCTACTTATCTGGGCTCCAGCATTTGTTTTCTTTCATTTTTATATTTTATTCATTTTATTTTATTTGTATGTTTTTCCTACAAGTATATTGTTGCAGAATAATCTTTTTGTACACTGAAGATATGTCATTAATACTGGTTTAATAAAAAGCTGAATGGCTGATAGCTAGGCAAGATTTCTAGGCACAGAGGATGCTGGGAAGAAGGGCGGAGACGCCAGGACTGAGGGAACAGACATGAAGGAGAGGTAAATCCACAATTCATGTTGCAACACATAGATGAATAGAAATGTGTTAAATTATTAGAGTTAGTTAGAAACAAATCTCAGCTATTGGCTGAGCTTTCATAATTAATGATAAGTCTCTGCCATTTTTTGTGAGCTGGTGGCCCAAAGAAAAATCCATTTACATGTATGTGTGCACCACATGTATGTTTGGTGTCTGCAGCAGCTAGAAGAGCATGTTTGATCCCTCTGGAACTGGAGTTACAGACATTTGTGAGCCATCATGTGGATTCTGGGAACCAAACCTAGTCCTCTGCAAGAACAGAAAGTACTCTTAACTGCTGAGCCATCTCTCCAGCCCAAGTTTTTGGTTTTGGTTTTGGTTTTGGTTTTTTTTTTTACAATTTTCTGACATCAGTACATTTTTCACAGTAAATAGGTTTTACTTTCAAGCCCAAAAGCTATTTTATTGCATGAATATAAAAGTCCTGTATTAAGTTCCAGTGAGTATACCCATAACTAAATTTATCATAGACGGTATCTTTCTGTCAGTTGCTTAGGGTATTTTTTTTTTTTCCCGAGACAGGGTTTCTCTCTGTAGCATTGGATGACCTGGAATTTACTCTGTACTCCAGTGTGGCCTTGAACTCACAGAGATCTGCCTCTAGGGTGCTGGCTTTAAAGGCGTGGCAGCCACCTCCACATGCCCATTTGTTTTTTACTATAACAAATAACAAGTGATTTTATTGAGCTGGGAATTGTGGAACACTTGAAAGGCTGAGGCAAGAGGATTCCCTGGAGTTCAGATTCATTCTAGACCACGTAGTTCCAGGCAAGCTTAGGCTGCAGGAGACTTTATCTTTGAAAAAAAAAAATTGAAAATAACAACTTGGTATGGTGATACACACCTATAACCTCAGCACTCAGGAGGGTGAGGCAGGAGAGTTGTGAGTTGGAGGAAGCTTGTAATATACAAGATCCTGTTCCAAAAGTACATAAAAATAAAAACCACTGATGTTATTACTGTCTCAGCTGTATATGGGGTAGAAATTCAATAACCCTGTTTTAAAATAGTATTTAATGCTTTCAAACACTATCAGATGCTTTTTTAAAGGTTTTTGTTGCCGCTGCTATTATTGTTTAGATACCTCAGGCTGGCCTCAAATTCAAGGTAACTAAAAACAACTTTGAGCTGGTCTTGTTTCTACCTCCCTGGTTCTGAGAATACAAGGGTACACCCTGCCTTTTTTATGCAGCGCTGGAGTAAGCCCACTGTCTTATGCATGCTAGGTGAGCACTATACTACTGAGCCACAAACTCATCCCATCTCTCATATCCTTATTTTGCCTTTATAATACACTATGAGATAATGCAGAGGTATTGGAAGAGAAAGGGAAAAAGAGGAAATTGAAGCTGGATATGGTGGTACCATGCCTTTAATCCCAGTACTCAGGAGGCAGAGACAGGTAGAGTTCAAGGCCAGCCAGCCTGGTCTACATAGTGAGTTCTAGGACAGCCAGCACTACATAGTGAGCTCCTGTCTCCCTAAANNNAAAAAAAAAAAAGAAAAAGAAAAAAAGAAGAAAACAAAAGAAGGAAATAGAGGCAATAGAAGGCAAGCATGGTGATTGCCCCCACTCAAGTTCATGGTTAACATTCAAATACTTGATACACGTATGATTTTGTTCTTAAATTTTTTAAAGATACATTTTATGTATATTAGTGTTTTTTCTTGCTTGCATGTATGTACAACATGCCCATACTTGGTTCCTGCAGAGGTCAGAAGAGGGCAGATAATCCCCTGACACTGGTTTTAGGTGGTTGTGAGTCACCAGGTGAGTTCTGGGAACTGAACCTGGTCTTCCACAAGAGCAAGTACTCTTAGCCACTGAGCCAGCTCTTTATCCTGTAAATGTATAGTTAGTTGTCATTATTGTAAAGATTTATTTACTTTCATAATGTATGAGTGATTTGCCTTCTTGTACTTAAGTACAGTGTGTGCTTGCCTGGTGCCCATGGAGGCCAGAAGTTGGTGCTGGGTCCCTTAGAATGAGAGTTATTGACAGTTGTGAGCCTCCATGTGGGTCTTCTGCAAGAGCAGCAAGTGCTTTTTACCATTGAACCATCTCTCTAGACACTTAGATGTTTAGTTTTATTGGCCCATTATATTAAGACTGATTTTTCTACCTCTAGTACAGTTTTTGTTACTAAGGTGAGGTGTAAATGTTATTTGTATATACTTAGAAAATAAATAATTGGTCAGTTTTGCTCTGCTATTACTAGATTCTTTGGTTAGTTGCATAAATAATAAACTTAGTAAATGTTTATATGCTAAGCCATAACATTAAATAATCAAGTGTTTAAAATTAGAAAATGTGATGTGGGGCTGGAGAGATGGCTCAGTGGTTAAGAGCACTGACTGCTCTTCCAGAGTACCTGGGTTCAATTCCCAGGACCCATATGGCAGCTAACAACTGTCTCTGACTCCAAGATCTGACACAGTCATACATGTGGGGAAAACACCAATACAAATAAAATAAAATAAATAATTAATAAAAATAGAAAATATGGGACTGGAGAGATGGCTCAAAAGAGCACTGACTGCTCTTTCAGAGGTCCCAGGTTCACTTCCCAGGATCTACATGGCAACTCATAACTGTAACTCCCAAGATCTGACAACCTCAAATAGACATACAGGCAGGCAAAAGACCAACACACATAAAATAAAAATAAATAAGAACAGACCAGATGATGGTGGCTCACACCTTTAATCCCAGCACTCAGGAGGCAGAGGCAGGTGAATCTCTGAGTTTGAGGCCAGCTTGGTCTATAGAGTAGGTTCCAAGACAGCCAAGACTACACAGAGAAACCCTGTCTCGAAAAACCAAAACAGAAAATGTATACCTGATAGGGATGAAGAATTAATATAAAGTGAGAAAAGTCTGGAATGGCATATGTCCTTTTTTTGCAAGGCAGAATGTTAAGGGATGACCGAACAGGAAATAAAATATAAAGACATACTACACTGGGGCTGGAGAGATGGCTCACAGGTTAAGAGCACTGGCTGCTCTTCCAGAGGTCCTGAGTTCAATTCCCAGACATCTGTCATGAGATCTGGTGCTCTCTACTGGCATGCAGGCATACATGCAGGCAAAAACACTATATATATATAGTAAATGAAACTAAATCTGTAAAAAAAGAGACATATTACCTTGTACCTTGTCACAAAATAGATAAGCCACATATGTAGAATTCTTTTTTTTAAGTTCCTGTGGCATTTCACTCCTGTCATCCTAGCACACCAATGTTTTCCTGTCCTGTGCCTGGACTTGTCTTACTATACATGTGGGTTGATTGTCTCCAATCCAAAAACAAGAGGCGAAACATGCGGAAGTCTGAAATTTTTTATCAAGAACCTCACACTCAAGAAGTTTCAGATTTTGGACTGTGGGTTTTCAGCTGGCAAAGTCTATCCAAATACTCCAAATCTTCTAAAGTCACAGTCCAAAGCATATTTGGTCCCAGGTTTTCCTGATATTGGTTTCTTTACCTGGGTTAAACATTATTGGTTTAATTTTTCTTAATGTGTTCTAGACTGAGGCAGCTAAATTAGTTCCAATGGGATTTACTACTGCAACTGAATTTCACCAAAGGCGATCAGAAATCATACAGATTACTACTGGCTCCAAAGAGCTTGACAAACTGCTTCAAGGTATAGTAGTCCCTTATCCTATTTTATAAACCCTGATAAACACAGCTGTGCAAACCTGAATGTTGGTGTGGAACCTGTTGGATGGGGTATGACATAGAGAAGGGTGAACAGGAGATTTCTTCTCCACCGTGACTGGCTGATTCTGCATGTTTGTTTTTGTAAGGTTTTCTTAGTTTAGGGCTTTGTTTGATGGTTTGCTGGCTTGTGTTGACGTCTCATGTTCCGGGCTCATTTGAACATATTGTGGGTTATAGGAATGCCAGCTTTCTCACTGATACTGTATATATTATAGTTGAGAAAGATGGAGACACTGGAGGACGCTGGGTGAAGAGTACCTGTAGATTTCTTTGTCACCTTCCAAAAATCTAACATTTTAAAAATACATGGTGATTTAAATATTTTTTCTTATTTTTGGTGGCTTTAGGAGTTGAATCAGGAGCCAAGGATGTTCTTCGTCTTTTTGCCCCTATTCCCCAAGTACTAGAATTTGATATTATAGGAATTAGTTAGTCATACTAGCTCTGTCTTATAAAATACTAAAATTGCCTGTAAAATAACATTTGGTTTGGTTTTGAAACACTGTCTCATTCTGTAGCTCTGGCTACAAATTAAGTAATTTAATCTTTGTTACTGTACTTAAAGAATAAGTTCCCTCTGCTTAAGGAAATAAGTATGATTGTGCCTATGTTTATATATTTATTTATTCTAATACAAGATTGAAATTTGATGACTTGTTAAATATAATGGAGGAAGACAGACCAGTAGATTTGCAAGTGGTGGTTGCCTCACAACTCTGATGACCCAAGTTAGGTCCCTTTAATCCAGAGGAGAGAACCTTCTGTGATTCCCCAGAGTTACTCTCTGTCTTCCACATGTGAGCTGTGGCATATGCCTGCCCAGACTCACACACATCATAACACACAATACTGATAATGACAAAATTTTAAAAACAAAGGCAGTGATACCTAGTATCTTTAATCCCAGCACTCAGGAGGCAGAGGGAGTCAGATCTCTGTGAGCTCAAGGCCATCCTGGTCTATAGTGAGTTCCAGGACAGCTAGGCCTACAAAGAGAAATACTGTCTCGAAAAGCCGAAAGAAAAATTTAAAAACAAAAAAAACCCATAGGAAAGATTGAGCCCAGAGACTAATGTCCTCTTTGACTGAGCTGTACTTCTCGATACAAAACATTCTTTGTTTAGCTACTACTTGGAGTATAGTTTGTTAATATTTGTCCATTGCAGAGGCTGGCCTGAAACTCACAGAAATCTCTCTGCCTCTGTTTACTGAGCACTGGGATTAAAGGCAAGCATCCCCTTGTCTGTCTGGTTTTGAACTCTTAAGATCCCCTTCCCTCCAGAGAAGCTGGGGCTGAGACCCATCTCAAAAAAACCCAGATGATGACCACTTCCCTTCCCTCTGGATCTCATGGCTCATGCCTGTAATCCTACCATTTAGGATTGAAGGGAAAGGGATTAGATGTTTAAGTCATGCTCAACCACAGAGGGAGTTATGGCGAGCCTGAACTATATAAAGCCCTGTCTCACAAAAAAATGAAAGATTCTTATTCCTAGTATTTATTGACTCGATTAATGGTGAAAATAATATTTCTTGGGACAATTCTTTAATGTCCTTGCGCCTGTTTTCTTCAAGATGAGAATGATAAGACTTCGTATCTCTTAGGCTTTTAGTTACATGAGTGATACATGTAAGTACATTGGACAAGGAGATTCACATGAAATGATAAATACTGGATTGTTTTAAAACTGCAGAAGCTGCTTGTGGGCTTTTCATGATTGAGGTTTTTTTTAATATTTCTTATAGTTTTTTTAAGTTTATTTTATGTGCATTAGTATAAAGGTGTCCGATCCCCTGGAACTGGATCTTCAGACAGTTGTGAGCTGCCATGTGGGTGCTGGGAATTGAACCCGGGTCCTGGAAGAGCAGTCAGTGCTCTTAACCGCTGAGCCATCTCTCCAGCCCCCATGATTGAGTTTTACAACTTGATTATGGTAACAATTATATGAAGCTATACATGGAATAAAATTACCTAAAAACTATAGCAACACAAAAGAATACATGTATAAATGGAGACTTGAACATGCTGAGGAATTCATGAATGTCAGCTTTTGTTAGAAGTTGACCCTAAGGAGACAAAGTGATGAATGCCCAGAACCTCTTAAAAAAAAAAAAGCTGTAATTATTTTAAAGCAAGTGGGATTTTTGTTTATTTATTGTTTTTATTTTATTTTTTGTGGTAATTAGGAATTGAATCCAGGGCCATTTATGCTAAGCAAGCATTCTATCATCAAGCTACAAGGTCTTAATGTATTGTGCAGGCTGGTCTTGAATTTCCTATATTTCTCAGACAAGCTTTGAACTTTTTTATTCTCCTGCTTCATCTTCCCACATAGCCGGCCTGTAGGTATGTGCTGTGCTAGTGAGACTAGCCTGCTCCCCCCCATGAACAAATTATCAGTTATTGAAAATGGGGGGTTTTAGCCAGGCAGTGGTGGTGTATATCTTTATTCCCAGTACTTGTGAGGCAGAGGCCGGTAGCTCTCTTGTGAGTTCCAGGACAGCCAGGGCTGCTACACAGAGAAACCCTGTCTTAAAAAAAGAAAAAGAAAATGGGAGCTTTTTCAGAACATCCATGTGCTCCAGGAACATAGTTTCTAAACAGTTATTTTTTTAATTTTTTATTTATTTATTATGTATGCAGTGTATATAGGCCAGAAGAGGCACCAAATCTCATTACAGATGGTTGTGAGCCACCATGTGGTTGGTGGGAATTAAACTCAGGACCTTTGGAAGAGCAGGCAGAGCTCTTAACCACTGAGCCATCTCTCCAGCCCTCTAAACAGTTATTTTATGTGGGGTACCTTTTACTCTCATAGGCGGAATTGAGACTGGATCTATCACAGAGATGTTTGGAGAATTCCGAACTGGGAAGACACAGATCTGTCATACATTGGCTGTAACATGCCAGGTGAGTTACTGGGGTTCAGGCTAATCAGATCAGCAGGCATTGCTTGACTCATGATATCTTCATACTGAAAGACCCCCAGATCCCCTTCCCCAAGAACAAGGCTCAGCACTCTGGATGCAAGAGCAAGAGGTGGTTTATTGAATACACTGGCGCCTGCGGACGCTGCAGCTTTGGGGTAGCTGAGCGTGCCGGACTGAATTCAGGGGTTGCTTTTATATGGGAGCAAGAAGCAGCTTACAGAAGCAGATGCATGGTTACAGGGTTCTCATTGGTTATTTCAAATAAGG
>LOEQ01000258.1:139521-152542 GCA_001685075.1 Bramus lutescens | reverse complement strand
GAAGGAAGGAAGGAAGGAAGGAAGGAAGGAAGGAAGGAAGGAAGGAAGGAGCCCATCTCAACTGGAAGAGATAGTTCATCAGTTAAGAGCGATTCCTGAACTTCCAGAGGTCCAGAGTTCAACTCCCAACAACCACAGGTGGCTCATAACCATCTGTAATGAGATACAGTGCCCTCTTCGGGCCCGCAGGTATACATCAGACAGAACACTTAAATCTTAAAAACAAACAAACAAACAAAGGACCCATCTCAGAGGGCTCCTGAGGATGTCTTGCCCACACCAGCCAACGTTCCAGCCACCTGGTGTGACAAGCTCTAAGACTCAGTCAGGGTCCAGGCCTAGGATGGGGGAAGGGTGCAGAAGTGGTGCCAGTTTCCCACAGGAAAGCACCTGTTCTTGCCGAGAACTACAGTGCTGTGACCACAGACCCTACAGACTCACCTTTAGCTTGGGAGTTCCTTTGCTTTCAGTATTTTCTGTTCTTCCTAAAAATATTGGGAAAAGAAGAAAACTAAAATTTCAGAGTCCTAGGTCCCCCAAAAGAGAGGGGGAGGCTGACCTCCTGAAGGTCACCTGTCAGCTCTCTCAGATGGAAAGCTGGGAACGCATCATAAGAGCCAGAGGCAGACACAGGCCATTCAGCTCCTCTGAGGCCAAATACCCCAAGGCCTTTCCCCTCCAGATCTGCTCCAAAAACAGAGCTACCAATGCTTGGGACTAAGACTTGATTTTTTGTTTGTTTGTTTTTTGGGTCTTTTTTTCTAGACAAGGTTTTTCTGTGTAATAGTCCTGCCTGTCCTGGAACTCGCTTTGTAGCCCAGGCTGGCCTTGAACTCACTGAGATCCACCTGCCTCTGCCTCCCAAGTGCTGGGATTAAAGGCGTGCGCCACCACCACCCGGCTGGGACCGAGATTTGTAAAAAGCACATAGGCTCCCACAAAAGGTGTCACAGTAGGATGCTGTGGAGCACCATGGGTATTCTTAGGGTTCCGGCAGGTGGAAGCTCTACAGCCACTCCACAGTCCACGATGTGCACTTGCCCTGGAGGAGACATAGGCGAGTTTCTACTCTCACCTCGCAGCCTTTGCTCCTGGTCCTGGCGGATCTGCTCCTGGACCAGCCTTTGCTGCTCCTCCAACTGACGGGAACCCTCTTCTCGAAGGCGTGCAATCTGCAGAGCAGGGGGCGGAGGGGTGATAATTCGCAGATCCAATGCCAGGTTGGCTCACCTTGTGAAGGTCCCTGGGAGGTTCCACCTGCAAGCTAGGGCTCAGCAACCTGTGGGTGGGACAGAGCACCAAGCTCCCACAGGAGACAACAAGAGTGAGCTCGCCCACACAACAGCCACTCAGGTCCCTCCCACTTCAGCTGCAGTGACCCTCGGCCAATGGGTCTGGTGCTCACCTCCTGCTCTAGTGCTGTGGTACTCCGGCTCTCCTCCTCTTCCTCACTCCCCTGGGCCTGGGCCTGCCGCTCCCGGGCCTCCAGGTCTAGGCACAAGGGTTGAATGGTTCAATTTCTAGTCTGCATGTCTACTATGGCCTGAGCCCACCCCAACTCTGGCTGCTTCCCCAACACCTCAAACAGGATGTGCATCATACAGCAACCCCGCCCATCTCTTGGTGTGCCCACACATCCACAGTTACTTTACACTGCAAAGGGGCATATGCAGAAGAGATATGGGTCTGGAAGAAGAAAACAGCTCACACTGACCAAGCAGGTTCTCTTCACAAAGCAGGCAGAGCACAGTGGGTTCTGTGTCAGCAGCCCAGGGCCTGATGTCAAAGGTGCCCGTGGGTGGAGCTGCCAGCCTCTGTCACTGCAGTTTGGCTGACCTGGGCTGTGCCTCAGCTTTGATTTATTTCCCATCACCGATCTCCAGTTCTCACTGTCTCCCTTCCTCACTCTCCTGTGCCAAGCGTCACCGTGGCCCCAGCTCCAGCACCTCTCCTCAGACAGTCCGGTGCTGGTATACTCCCACACCCCAAGCCCTGTGCCAGCCAGCTGTTGTGACAAACCCTCCTCTCAGGTCCAGAGCTCACGGCTTTCCTCCCTGCCTACACTTTATTACCTGGAACTTGCATCCCTCTGCCTCCCATCCCAGGTTTGACCTTGTCCATGCTAAGTGTTCTACCACTAAGCTAGGCCCTAGCCCATTTATTTGTTTGGTAAATTCATTAAAAGTGATTGAACTGGGGCTGGTGAGATGACACAGAATCTCTAGTTGAGTGTGAAGATTTCAACTCCTGAGCCCCATGGAAGGGGAGAACTGGCTCCTGCAAGTTGTCTTCTGACCCACAAGTGCTCCGTGGTAGGTGTGTGCAGACCCACACTAAATGAATAGATATAAAACAAACCCTAGAAATGGAGCTGTGATTCCCTCTCTTGAGCCCTGGGGAAGCTTCCCAGAGTGGAGGCTTAGGTAGCGGCTGGAATGAGCAGGAAGCCAGCTTGGACTGGAGGTGAGAACACTGACTCACCTACCAAACTCAGAGTGAGTTCCCACTCAGGCAAGCTTCTGAATTCTAAAAAATATTTATTTCTAGCATCACCTCTGAGCTTTAAAAAAAAAGAATATATTGTTACTTTTCTGTGTGTGAGCGTTTTGTCTGCCTGCACTACCTGCATGCCTGGTACCTGCAGAAGTCAGAAGAGAGTATTAGATCCCTGGAACTGGAGTTACAGATGGTTGTGAGCTAAGAAGTGAACCCAGGTCCTCTGCCTGAGCAATAAGTGCTTTTAACCGCCGAGCTACGTCTCCAGCCCTAACTCTAATAGTAAAACCTTGTAACTAGTATCATTCCTGAGAGTGCCTTTAGCACCTAGCCTCCCCAGACCTGGGCAAAGGCTCCAAGAAGAAAGGTGAGGGACACTAATGACAAGGGCCAAGGGAAGCCGGAGGCCGCCAGCCTGACAAGGTCACCCACCTAGCTTTACTTTCTTCCTTTTCTCATCAAGTCGCTGGGTCCTCTCTGCTGCCTGCTTCTTGGCTCTCCTCACCTTGTCATATGCAGCCTGGAAAAAGGAACAGCACAGCAGAGTCAGTCAGAGAGAAAGGAAAGCTCGGGGCATCTTCCTGGCCCGGGACTCAACCCAGAGTTAGCAGCAAGTACTGTACCACCGGGCAGAGGGGCAGGGTCTCTCACATCCTGGTGCTACTTAAGCCAGCCCCTGCTGAGCTTCTGAGCTGCACAGGACTAGGGACACTCTAGACTGCAGCAGTCTCTAATCACTGGGCACAGTTCAGTGAAGGAGGTACCACTTACCCTGGCTGCAGCATCAGTCAGTACCTCCAAGGCCTGGGAAAGCTGCTGGAAGAGTTCAGCTACACAACAACAAAAAAGCAAGAGGAGAGAACAAAATGAAGCTGGATAGTGACAACGGAATACTTAAAAAGCCCGGGTCAGCACGACAGGCCAACAGTGAGCAGGAAGTGTATCCACAATCGACTGGATACCCCATCACATGGAGTGAACTGGGACCACTGCTCAAGGCAGGCCATGTGTGTCTACATCCACTGCACAGACCCCTACCCACACCCATGGCGCTCAAGGGCCTCACCTGCTCTGGGGTTATCTGGATTTTTATCTGGGTGACAGGAGAGTGCTTTTTGCCTGTATGCCTTCTTCACCTAGAGGAGTCAGAAAACATAGTCACCCTCCCTGCAGGACAGCAGGAATGCCTTCCCAAGACATGTGGGGATCAGTCAATCCCATGCCACCGAAGAGCCTATAGCTCCCTTTGCACAGCCATCATGACACCCGGAACAAAGAAGGGGGAGGCCGTGAAGGGAGCTGGCACTGACACCCAACAGAAGGGCAGGGCCTGGTCCCGCAGAGCACCCGATCTCATCAGTCGGTCCTGGTCTCGGGATAGCCTTCGCTAACAGTTACTGGTACACTTGGTGGGCATGGCAGCTATGGCAACCTTTCTGAAGGAAACTTTAGCTGCTGAGCTTTGTTATTACATATTTATTTATTTTCATTTATCTTGTGTCCCTGTGTGTGCTTTCATGACAGTGTGCGTATGGAAGTCAGAGGCTAGCACGTGGAGCTGGTTCTTTCCTTCCATCATGTGAGTTCCAGGGATGGCGCCCAGATGGTCAGGTGAGCCACTGAGTGAGTGACCTTAGCCTTATATCTTAAAATATACTTTCCCTTTGACTCAGCTTAGGAATTTGGACTTGAGAGAAGTGACAAAATAGTATATAAAGATGCTCAATGCTGCAACAGTTAGTGGAACTAGCAAAACCTCTATCACCAGGGGATCCATTAAAAACATTACAACAGCCTGGTGTGGTGGTATGGGCCTGTAAAATCTGCTCTAAGGAGGCAGAAGCAGGAGATCAAGAATTCAAGGTCGGGCTGGAGAGATGGCTCAGCAGTTAAAAGCAATGGCTACTCTTCCAGAGGACACCGATTCAATTTCCAGTACCCACATGGCAGCTCACAACTGTCTGTAACTCCAGTTCCAGAGACCTGACACCCTCACACAGATATACATGCAGACAAAATATCAATGCACATGAAATAAAAATAAATCATTTAAAAATTGTTTAAAACAAACAAACAAACAGGGCTGGACAGTTGGCTCAGTTAAGAGCACATCTTCTTGAAAAGGACCCATGCTCGATTCCCAGCACTCACATGCGCCTCACCACATCCTCAGGCACCAGGCAAGCATGTGGCGCACAGACATACGTGCAGGCAAAGCACTCATATGAGTAAAATAAATCAGAAAACAATGAAAATAAAGCAAAGGCTTACAGACCCCTGGTCAGAGAGGAGCTCTGAGAAAGGGATACGGAGGAACAGCTCGGCCTGCAGTCCAAGCAGCTGGGAGGCTGAGGAGGAGGGCTTGTTTCATGTGTGAGTTCCAGACATCCTGTCTGAAAAAATAGCTATCTCTGAATGGATGGATGGAT
Source organism: Bramus lutescens (assembly GCA_001685075.1). NCBI lineage: Eukaryota > Metazoa > Chordata > Mammalia > Rodentia > Cricetidae > Bramus > Bramus lutescens. The sequence goes on along the minus strand of LOEQ01000258.1, from coordinate 147,617 downwards.
GGATGGATGAATGGATGGATGGATGGACAGACGGACAGAGAGATAGATGGAGCAAAGATCGCAGGCATGCACAAAATGCGAGGGGTTCTTTTTTTCCCAACAATGTCTTGATGTGACTGAATTTACTATTATAGTCCAGGCTTACCTAAACTTACCTGTTCCTGCTGCAGCCTCCCAAGTGCTGCGATTACACACGTCTACCACCAGGCTAAACTCTAGCATTTCTTATATTAGCAAAAATGATAAATCAGGGCTTGGGGTGTTGTGTGATATTTTGATCGCTTTCTGATGTTGCTAAGACTGTCAATAAAAATTTGCTTAGAATCAGACAGCGGAGCTAGCTACTGACCAAAATTAACCATAGAGGTTTTGGAGGACTAAGGACAGATAGAGAGAGACAGAGAAATAGGGCGGTGTTTAGAGGTCTCAGCCCTTATGGATGGAGGAATGAGAGAGATAGGTTGCTTTTCTGCTCTGATCATTCAGGTTCTTACCCCGATATCTGACTCCTGGGTTTTTACTGATAAAGAATAACTAGATAAACACTTCACTGTGTTTGGTTGAAAGCGTCACCTCAGCTCCCTGTGGCATCCCCTTTATCCAAGGAGTCAGGAATGTTTGGCTGGAAGCGGCACCCCAGCCCCCAGGCATCCATATATACAAGGAGTCTGCAATGTTTGGTGGGACGTTCCAAGCCCCCTCCCCTGGGAGTTGCCGGTCCAGACTCCACCTCCAAGAAAGCACTCCAAAAGGTGACCCTGCCCCAGGGAGGGTCAAGACCATTCCCATAGGATTTTTTTGTTTGTTTGTTTTTCGAGACAGGGTTTCTCTGTAGCCTCAGAGCCTATCCTGGAACTAGCTCTTGTAGACCAGGCTAGCCTCGAACTCACTATGATCCACCTGCCTCTGCCTCCTGAGTGCTGGGATTAAAGGCGTGCGCCACCACCGCCCGGCTTCCCATAGGCTATTTAAACTGCTCCCCAAAGAAGGAACATGTGATCTTCCCGGTTCTCCTTTCCCCCATCTCTGTGTTTTCCCGGAGGGCCACCCAGGAGCACTGGCATCCATTAAACCTGGGCTTCTTTTAATTTGGTCTGATTTGGATTATTGCATCGGCAGAGGTTTGTTGGGCCAGAAAAACTTAGTGGTTAAGAGCATTTGCTGCTCTTGCAGAGGAACTGGGTTCACTTCCCGGCACCCACGTGGTTGCTCACAAGCATCCATAACTTTAATTTCAGGGGATCTGGTGCCCTCTTTTGGCCTCCACAGGCACTGCATGCACATTGTGCACAGACATGTATGAAGGTAAAACACTCATAAAACAAAAACAAGTAAACCAACAGTTACCAAGAGGTTCTTTCACATAAGGCCTGCTTAGATGTTTCCATTAAACTGGTACAGAATCACAGAATCTGCTTCTGAGGTCTCTGCCTCTCACTTGTGTTTTTCTGCACCGGTTGGTTACCTGCTGCATAAACTCCTGGAGGAGGAGCTCAACACTCTGGCTTACTGGTTTCTCAGAGGGAACTAATATCACTTCAACATTCAAGTTAGCTAAATAAGGATTTGAGAGGCAGGCAGGGGAGAGTCCTCTGCTAAGCTGGTACCTGACTCAAACTACCTCCAGAGCCATGGAGCCCAGGATCCCTGGAGCCCAGGATCCCTGGGGTTGTGCTGCCACCTGCTGGCCTTAGCCAGCCCCACACCCACACCTGCCGGGTTAGTCTGGCTTTCCAGATGCAGCTTTAAGAGACCCCAAAGGACTCCGGTAGTAAGGGAGCAGATGTTCCTCCCTGTCCTCCCCACCTCCCCGATCGCCTACTTAGGCATACCCCAGACCACATGCTCATCGCCCCAGCTCTCCTCTTAAAAAATTACAATGAACTGGGCACATTGTAACCCCAGCCATCAGGACACACAGACAAGAAAATTGGAAGCTCTGGACGTAGACTAGGGTACAGATCTAGCTTGCTCATTTATCCCCTTAGATCTGTCTAACGGCATTTGATGACTTAAGATACTGGTAGCTCATTACCTCATTTGTTAAGTTTCCTGCCAAAGTACAAACAGGTGTGCCTCTTTAACAGGCTTCCTGGTCCAAGACTAACAGGTTTCAGGTGTGTCTTCAGAGGTTCAGCGTTTCAATTTCTTTTCCCTTCTAAAATATGCATGCCTTTTAACCTAAAGCAATAGCCTTTTGCTATGACACCAAGATGTGAATCTGTTCCAGTTCTCTTACAGATACCTACAGGTTCCTGGAAAAAGTTCTGCTGCTGTATCAAAAAATCTGGTCTGATAAAGACTAATAGTATCCAGAGCATATTTTAACCCCACCCATTTTTAAGCATATTTTACAGGTCACTCCTGCTGTCTGGGCCAAGACCAACTTACAAAGCACTCTCCAGACAATGCCAACACCTGCAGTAGCTCCTGGGACTTCACCACTGGTACCAACTCTCCTGGATCAAGGACATCTACCAACTAAAATCTGGTTTTATCTGCTCTTGTGTCCAATTATACACCTGAGCCTCACCTGTACCACCAGGGCACTTCTCTGTCCCATTCTGTCTGGCAGTTAATGACTTCTTATGGCTCGCCCCATTCATAGGGCCAATAATAACAATATTTTTTTCTCCTAGTCACCTGCCTTCTCATCTCCCTCAAGAAACAGCTGCTTGAGGTCTCCAGGATGACAGTAAACCAGAATCCGCTCCAGCCACACCTCTTGCTGAGCGTGAGCCCACCAACTCCCAGCTCTCCCCTCTTCCACATCGCCCCACGCCCACAGGAAGAAAAAAAGCCAAAGCCCCTTTATCCAAGGAGTCTAAAATGTTTGGTTGAGGGGCTTCACCTCAGCTCGCAAGCACCCCCTTATCCAAAAAGCCTGTAATGTTTGGTCAAAAGCATCACCTCAGCTCCCTAACAGCCTTTATACAAAGAGTCTGGAATATTATATTCGGGGGCCTTATCCCAGCCCCTGGCACCCATCTTTGGATCACTGGGCAGGAAGCTCCATTTCAAGCCCCCTCCCCTGGGAGTTGCCTTGGTCCGGACTCCACCTCCGGGAAAGCTAGCCAAGCAGTGACAGGACCACTCCCACAGGCTACTTAGGTTGCCCCCCAGAGAATGAACACGTGGTCTCTGGGTTTTGCATGGTCTCCTCTTCTCTCTCTTCCCTCCCCATGTTTTCCCAGTGCCACCCAAGAGTACTGCATTAAACATGGGCATCTTTTATTCAGTCTAATTTGGTCTGATTGGAATTACTTGCATCGGCGGAGAGGCTCGTCTTAAGAAATATTCCTAACAATAAGTGTGTGACACCATGCCTGGCAAGCAAGACCTCTTCTAAGAGTCGAAGATTTTTAAAATTATTTGTATTTGTGTGTATGGCAGACTCTCCCCACCCCCACACACATACAGTTGAAAGAGTTACAGGCAGCTATGAGCCACCTAACTCAAGCCCTCTAGAAGACTGGTATACGCTCTTGCAGGCTGAGACAGCTAGCTCTTCAGTCCCCTAAGATTCTAGAATCTAGAAAGTCATAATATCTCTAAATGCTGCTGTTAATTTGTAGAGTTATTCATAACAGGAAATATAAATCATTTAAATTCTCAAAGAATAAAAACAACAACTAGCCAGGCAATGGTGGCACATACCTCTAATCCCAGCACTTGGGAGGCAGAGTAGGCCGATTTCTGTGAGTTGGAGGCCAGCCTGGTCTACTGTGTGAGTTCTAGGACAGCCACGGCCTCACAGAGAAACTCTGACTCAGAAAAAAACAAAAAACAAAAACAAAGTAGCAGGTAATGCTTATCTAATACTTACACAGACAGGCCCTCCTTGTGCTTACATGTTTCCATTCCTTTAGCCCCAAAGGACCCTTCGGAAGGGCACTTGTGCACCTGTGTGCTGCTGAAATCAATGCCATTCACTCTCCACCAGCTGGGAAGGACGTTCGTGTAGAGTATGGTATAGGCAAACCAAGAAAGGAAGTGGACCAAGATTTCTATGGAAACTGTAATTCCATGAAAAGTTGTTGAGGTGATGAGAAGCGAATGCCAGTACCTTTCAGAGTTATAGTGATTCTGGACTGCAAAGAACTGTAAAGAACATGTTTATGACCTATGTTCCTAAACTATGAAACATGAATAAATGGGCCAAGGAATCACTTCTCTCAAGAAATCAACAATTGGGACTGGAGAGATGGCTCAGCAGCTAAGCGCACTCGCTTCTCCTCCAGAGAACTGGTTCGAATCCCAACACACGTCAGGCAGCTTACTGCCACCTGTAATTCCAGTTTCAGGCGCTTTTCTGGTCTCAGAGACCGCCAGGCACAGATGTGGTACACAGACACATATGCAGGGAAACCAAAACACCCATACATTTAAAAGAATTCTAGTATTTTTTGGTTTTTCGAGACGGGGTTTCTGTAGCCCTGACTGTCCTGGAACTAACTCTGTAGACCAGGCTGTTCTTGAACTCAGAGATCCACTCGCTTCTGCATCTCAAGTAATGGAATTAAAGGCATGTGCCACCACCACCAGGCTAAAATAAATTTAAACAATTTTAAACATTAAAAAAACTCAACAAATTAAGAATCACCATGAACAACAACAAAAATCCCTGTGGTAGATATTATTACCCTCGTTTAACAAATGAAGAAACTGGTATAGTAAAGACTTGATTATTTTCAGCATATAACTATATGCTGAAAATACATCAGCAAAAACCATGCAATTATTATATTCGACAAATCCTGTTCTAGCTGGAAATATAACTTAGTGGCAGAATGTTTTAGCTAGCAAGGGCAAGGCCTTGCATTCAATCCCCAGGCTCACACCTACACACAATCTGCTCCAGTGAAACAGTACTGACTCCCAGCCATTCACTCCTTTAGCCCTAGTAGATAAAAATATAAAAATATTCATGAAAGAGGGTTATAGTTGGTATTTACTTTCTACAATGAGTTTAAGTAATAAGTTAAAAACTTAAATAAATAAGGCCTTCTTGCCACACTACTCTAAGTTAAAAGACACATTTTAGCAAGAGAAGGTTCTAGAATTGTGTGAGGTGTATTTTCAAATTCAGAATCTTCTTTATACTAACGGCAAGACTTTAGGCAAATCATTGAATCTCACTTGGCCTCGGGCTCTAAAGACCCACATCTTAGGCTACTGGAGGGGTTAGAGGAAACAGCGTGGCACTCCGCACAGTTCCTAAATCTAAAGATGGTGTGCTGACGCGTCCCTGTGATCCTGCCGTCTGAGAGGCTGAAGCAGAAGGACCAAGAGCTCAGGGTCACCCTACAGCAAGTTCAAGGCCAGCCTGAGTCAAAGGAGACCTTTCTCATAAATCACACCTCTGAACGCCGGCCAGGACTACACAGTGAAACAGTGTGGGAAAGCAAAACAAAGGAACAAACAAAAAACAAGCACCCAAACCTCTCCCTCACCCATTCCTTGACAGCAAGTAAGCCACTACAGCACCTGCAGGAACTCGAGGAATCAACCCGGGACACAGGTGACCCCAATCTGAACTGTCTGGGTGGACAGGAATGGTGTCAAGTCTGCTGGAGACAGTCCTAAAGTTCAGTCTGTGGCTGGCCCGCAGGAGCTCTGAACCACTCTTAACCAAAAAAGTAGAGAGCTTAGGTTTACAGCCTGAGATCTCCCACTGGTCTGGGAATGCTGGCCAAGTACGTCTGTCTGGATTAACTAGTTATTACTATATTTAGCTGCTAAGCTACCCTGAGCAGAGCCCTGTCCTTGGTTTGAAGCTGGAAGGCTAGTTTTGACTTTGAACCAGTTGGCCTGGACTTTGGTGCTTTCTCACAAACTGGATCCTAGTTCTGTCCAGCCCTCCTGGCATGACTGGTAGCTAAAGAATTTGTCACTGGGTAAACACAACTCTCCCAAAGCCATCTGGTCTTAATTCTCAATACTGCTTATTCAAGGTGGGCCTTCAGAGACTTAGGCAGAAGAATTAAAAATCCAAGGCATAGTTGGGTATCATGATTCATGCCTTTAATCTCAGCACTCAGAAGGCAGATCTCTGTGGGTTCCAGGACTCAGAGCTACATAGTGAAACCCTGTCTTAAAAAGATAAAACAAGCTGGGTGGTGGTGGCACATGTCTTTAATTCCAGTACTTGGGAAGGCAGAACTCTGTGAGTTCAAGGCCAGCCTGGAACACAAGAGTGAATTTCAGGACAGACCCCAAAGCTACAGAGAAACCCAATTGCAAAAAAAAAAAAATTAAAAAACAAAACAAAACAATAGTATTACAGATATAACACTATAGAAATATATATACCTATATATGTGTATATATAAATATATTTCCTTAATATTATATATATGTATGTATGTATGTATGTATGTATACGAGGCTTTTTTATATATACAGCAGCTATTCTAGAACTTGCTCTGTAGACCAGGCTAGCTCAGAGATCCATCTGCTGTCTCCCAAGGGCTTCATGAATAAAAATTTTTTTCAAAATGCAACAAAGGACAAAGAACATAGTTCACTGGCTGAGTGCTTGCCTAGCATGTGTAACACCTTGGGTTCAATCCCCCCCAACACCCTCTCTAAAAAAGAAAAGAGTTCAAAAAAACAGTATTATATCCCGAGCTTGGCCGGGTTGGGAAGGAGAAGGACTTTCAGGAAGGAAGCAGGTATCACTATGTAAGGATGCAGGATAAAGGCAGCACTGAGGACACCGGGACTCAGCTAGAAAGTGCTTTCGTGGGTGCCAGGAAGGCTCAGGCAGGGTTACAGTAGTCACAGCAAGCTGCTGACTCCCATTCTTTACCTACAGGTTTCTTCTGGTTCTCCTGGGCTTGCCAGCTCTTGGAAACACCCGCATTCCCGAAATGTTACAGAAGGGAGAAGCTGAGTGACAGTCCAGGTGCCCTGCGCAGAGCACAGTGTTCCAGAGGATCAAGCTGTCTCCAAGGCACAGCTCCAGAATGACAAGGATCTCAGGTGACCAAAAGCCCCAGAGGACTTAAAACTTCTTTTCTTTTTGAGGCAAGAGTCTTACTATTTAGCCCTGGCTGGCCAGGATCTTGCTCTGTAGACCACACTAGCCCAGAACTCACAGAGATCCACTGGCCTCTACCTCCCAAGTGCTGGGATTAAAGGAGTGCACCACCACCCCATCCACTGAACTTTAAACTTTAATGCAGAAAAGATTTTAGGTGTTTTGACATAGGGTCTCATGAATCTCAGATTGGCAAAAAATTCAAGTATACATCTCAAAAATGACCTTCAACTTCTGATACTCCTGCTTAAAAAAATCATGTATTAATTTGTGTGTGCAAGCAAGCATGTATCTGTACCAAGTGTAAATACCTGTAGAGGCATCAGATCCTTTGAAGAAAGAGTTACAGGCAGCTGTGGATGTCAGGAACCAAGCTTGTTAAGCCCTTTGCTAGAGAACTGGGGTTCTCTTGAAGAACAGAAAGTGCTCTGAGCCACTAGCCCTTTACTAACTTTTTTATTGTTATCGGTGGTAGTGTAAGAACCAAAGTTAGCCTATAAATGCCACTTGCCCAAGGACTGATAACATTCTGGAACGCAGGGAGTGTGGTTCTTGAGAAATAACAAGCCACGTGCTTTCACTCCTCTGGACAAGTTTGTTTGCACTGGATGCCCTTGGTTAGCTATGGGCAGGAGGTACCTGGGAAGGAAATACATCAAGATGTATGCTTGCCCCTGACTGGACCTGATGGGAAATATGGTAGGTCTGTGGTTTTGCCTTTTTAAGCCTCTGCAAAAACATGACTCATAGCCATTTCCTGGGAACCCCGGAATGGATCTGGTCAGAGTCCATCATCTGGCCAGTATTTAATTAAAGCTTGCTTCAAATTTGGCTCAAAATTGTAAAACTGGTTTTTCTCTCACGATTCTCAGGTTTAAAAGTGGTAGTTGATTTTGGTTTTGAAACAGGGCCCAGACCAATGAAACAAATAGCATCTAGTAGGTATACAACAAGTATCTGTTGCAAGAAGGGGGCAAACATTCGTTTACTTTCAACCAAAACAATTAGAAAGCCTCCATTAGTTCGGGCCCAAAGATGAGTAGAAAGATGGGTG
>LOEQ01000258.1:41593-57590 GCA_001685075.1 Bramus lutescens | reverse complement strand
CAGACGTGGCACATGGGACTGCCTCTGGCTAGAGAGGGGACAGACGTGGCACATGGGACTGCCTCTGGCTAGAGAGGGGACAGACGTGGCACATAGGAAGATAGCAGTTCATGAAGGTAAAACATCCTGTGTTAGAATAAGGTGTTTAATTTTAATTGGGCATGTTAATTAGGTGAGCCAAAGGGGCTTTTGATAGCTGGATTTCAATACTTGGTAGTCAGACCTTGGTAGTCAGCTTCAGGAGGAGGGATCGGCCAAATAAGGAATGTAATCTAATGTTTTTTTTTAAAGATTTATTTATTTATTATGATATATAGTCTTCTGCCTGCATATGTGGTGCGTACCAGAAGTGTGCACCAGATCTCATTACAGATGGTTGTGAGCTACCATGTGGGTGCTGGGAATTGAACTCAGGACCTCTGGAAGAGCAGCTACTGCTCTTAACCACTGAGCCATCTCTACAACCCCATCTAATGTTTTTTATCAAGGCAGAAGAGATGGGGAAAGAGGACAAAGCTTGCCAAAGCCACATGCTCACGTGGGCTAGTGTCCCTTCAACACATTTGTTCACAATCATCTGTAACTCCAGCTCCAGGTAATCTAATGCCCTCTACTAGCATTGGACATGCTTGTGGCGTACATACGTCTGTGCAGGTAAACACTCATACACATAAATAATACAGAATCTTTAAAAAGAAAAGAAAGGTGGGGTGGGGTGCTGTGAGGTGGCTCAGCAGGTAAAGGCACTTGCGCAGAGACTGATAACGAACTTTGGTCCCTGGAATTCACATAAATGTGGGAGGAGAAAACTAACTGCACAAAATTGTCCTCTGACATCTGCATTACATGTATTGTGGTACCCCTGTACCTGCACCTACACACATACACACAACATGCACACAACCACAATAATAAAAAATTTTAACTAAAAAATTAAAAATTGAAAGGTAGGAAGATGGAAAATGAGAGAAAGGCGTGTGTGTGTGGGGGGGTGTTCATTGAGATGGTTCAGAGAGTGAGGGCATTCGCTCCCAAGTCTGAAAACCTGTGTTTGGTCCTCAGAACACACAGTAAGGGAGAGAATTGATTCCCACAAATTGTCCTTTGATCTCCACACATCTATGTGCCTACACATATGTACACAAAAATAAGTGAATAAAAATGTAATTTAAAAGTTGTTTAAATGTACCAAGTCTAGTGGTGCACACCTTTAATCTCAGCACTGCAGGCACAGAAGCAGGTGGATCTCTGTGAGCTCCAGGCCACTCAGCCTAAATGAAAAAGAACTGGAATCAGGAGTTCTCTGCTATACAGCAAATCCAAGGCCAGCCTCGTCTATATGAGACGCTGCCTCAGAAAATTAAAAAATTTCATTGGGCAGTGGTGGTATATACCTTCAATTCCATCACTTAGAAGGCAGAGGTAGGTGGATCTCTGTGAGTTCAAGGCCAGCCTGGTCTATAGATCAAGTTCCAGGACAGTCAAAGCTACACAGAGAAACCCTGTCTTGAAAAACCAAAAATAAATAAATAAATGAAAATTAAAAAATGAAAGAAATGTGGAGTGCTTTAAACTACACGGGTGGACTGCATCTTTTTTGTTTGTTTTTAGTTTTGGTTTTGGTTTTTTGAGACAGTGTTTCTCTGTGTAACAGTCCTAGCTGTCCTGGAACTAGTTCTGTAGACCATGCTGGTCTCGAACTCACAGAGATCTACTTGCTTCTGCCTCCTGAGTGCTGGGATTAAAGGCAGGTGCCACTACCACCCGGCCACACCTTTATCGAGTGCTGTAATTGCAGGCGTGTGCCACAATAGCTGTCTCTGAACATTTTACTTTTAAAATAATTACACACATACTGCACAACACTCAGAAGATAGAAGCAAGTAGATCACCATTTGAGGACAGCCTGGTCTACATACTGAGTTCCAGGAAAGACAAACCTACATAAGAGACCTTGTCAACAAAATTTTACATTTTGCCTGTGAGGGGTATATGTATACGTGTATGCCCATGGGTGAGGGAGGGGTACACATGTGCCATGGTGCACATATGGAGGTCAGAGGACAGCTGAAAAGAGAGGTTAGCTCCTTCTACCATGTGGAGCTGGGGATTAGACTCAGGGTGTCAGGTTTGGTGGCAAACACCTTTACCTACTGAGTTATCTCATCTGTCCAGTTTATTAAAGAATGAGTTATTTTATTTTATGTGTGAGTGTTTAGTCTGCTTGGATGTGTGTGCACCACCTGTGTTCCTGGTTCTACAGATGCAGAAGAGAGCACTGAGTCTCTTAAAACTGGAGTTTCAGGTAGTTATGAAACACCACGTGGCTTCTAGGACTTAAGCCCTGGTCCTGTGCAAGATCAACAAGTGCTCTTAACCACTGAGCCATCTCTCCAGGCCTCACTTCTTAAAAAATGGTCTTTGTTGTTTTCCTTATTTATTTAGATTTATTCTTATGTGCCTGTTTGGGTCCCCCTGAAGCTGGAGTTAGAGGCAGTCGTGAGCAACTTCGCATGGATGTTGAGAACCAAACGTGGATCTTCTGCAAGAGCAGAATGCACTCTTACCCACTGAGCTGTCTCTCCAGCTTCTGAATATTTTGCTTTTGCAAACAAAGCAGTGATCTGAAATTGTTCTACATCAGAACACAGAGGAAATGCACCATGTCCACAATGGCTGGGTTTTTTCCTTATTGCTGAATGGCAGGATTATGAACAGTTCTCCGAATGTACCACCTATCCATTTGTTTGGAGGTCACTCCATGTTTCCTGTGAGCCCACCTCATGCCACTATTAACCAGCAAGCCACTTGAGAGCGGGGAAGCTCTGGAGTGATTCCTTCGCAGACCAGCTGCATCCCACGGGGTAGGAGTTTACTATCTATGATGTAATGAAGGAATGGTGATGGCTTGCCAAATAGTGATAAGACCAGCAGACAGTCACAGCTTTTACGCCACAGGCATTTGGCCAAAGAGCCAAGCCGCGCGCGACACAGCCAAATCTGTCATTGCTTCTTCCTTCACAGCTGGCTCCACTGGCCTAATGCCTTCTCTGGAACCATGGCCAGTTATCACTGGAGTCCGGTCAAATCTCTGGGGTTTACACTCATGTTCTCATTTGATGGCGATGGCGAGGAAGAAGCTGAGCAATGTGTGTATGCTGTACATGCATGCACGTGGGTGTGTGCAGACATGCACGCAGGTGTGTGTGCACCTGTGTGGGGGCCTGAGGTCAACCTTGGGTATCTTCTATTACTGTTAACCTTGTTTCTCACTAACCCTGGAGATCACTGATTTGTTTAGGATGCCTGGGCAGTGAGCTACAGGGATTTGCATGTCTATCCCTCCAGTAGCCCTGGAGTTACAGATGCACGCTGCAGGGGCAGGGTCCATGCATGCCGCAGGGTCCAGCTTTTCCATATTTTACCAGCTGAGTGGTATCTCCAGCCTGAAAACAGCAACTTTATAAAAAGAGGTCCATGGCCTAGTTTGCTTTCTGTCGCTATGATAAACACCTTGGTCAGATGCAGCTTGAGGAGGAAAGGATTTATCTGGCTTATATTTCCATGTCACAGTTCATCACCATGGGAATCCAGGGCAAAAACTCAACACAGGAACCTGGAGGAAAGAACTGAAGCAGGGGCCATGGAGGAGCACTGATGTGGGATTCCCCTCTGTGAGCTATGAATACGTTTTATTACCATTGGTTAATAAAGAAGCTGTTTTGGCCTATGGCAGGGCAAAATATAGCCAGGCTGGAAGAGATATAGAGGGAAAGTGGGTGGAGTCAGAGAGATGCCATGAAGTTTGTCAAAGGAGAAAGTTGCCAGAATGCCAGAACCTTACCAGCAAGCCAGAGTCTCGTGGTGATACACAGATTAAAAGAAATGAGTTAATTAAAGATATAAGAGTTAGTTAATAAGAAGCCTGAGCTAATAGGCCAAACAGTACTGTAATTAATACAGTTTCTGTGTGATTATTCGGGTCTGGGTGTCTAGGAACAAAGGAGCAGTCTCTGGGGTTACAGAGTACTGCTTATTGGCTCATCCCCATGACTGTCCAGTTTGCTTTTTTCTTTCTTTCTTAGACAAGATCTCACTATGTATTTCTGGCTGGCCTGAACTTTCTATGTAGACCAGGCTGGCCTCAAACTCACAGAGACCCATCTGCCTTTGCCTCCCAAGTGTTGGGACTAAAGGCGTGTGTAGACAAATTTTCCTTTGGGCCTCTAGCTCACAAAAAAACAACATGGAGACTTATTATTAATTATGAAAGCTTGACCTTAGCTTAGGCTTGTTTCTAACTAGCTCTTATAACTTATATTAACCCATTTCTATTCATCTGTGTGTTGACACATAGCTTGTGGCTTTTACCTCTCCTCCTGCACATCCTGCTTCCTCTGTATCTGGCTATTGACTCCCCCTTCTTCTTCCCAGAGCTCTTTCTGTCTGGAAGTCCCACCTATACCTCCATCCTATCTACTGGCCATTTAGATTTTTATTAAACCAATAACAGTGACATATCTTTTCACAGTGTAATCAAGCATCTCATAACAAGCATATACCATTATGCCTGGTTCTACAGACCAGTCTAGTGACAGCAATTCCTCAGCTGAGGTTCCCTCTTCCCACATAAACTTCATCAGTCTGACTGAACCTTGAGTGCTGTGAAATAAGAAGAGGAAGGCTTGGGAACAGTCTGAAGAATCAGCAGAAATTGAAATAAGGACAGGTGACCTCAGAGCAAGACTCTACCCAGAGAAGCATCCAGCTTGTGAAAAGGAAAAGCTCATTGAATTTTCTGCTTCTAAAAAGCAACAGCAAACTAAGGCCGCTGGAAATGGGATCCAGAACCAGCAGCAGAACACGGTAGTGTTGCTCACGTGGCTCTGGCTTTAGAATCACGAGGGATAAAGGAGAAAAGGGGTTGTGGAATACCCCCCCCCACAGTCAGGGAGAGCTGTGGAAGCCAAGTAGGTAGCAGGGTTACATACATATTAGCCCTGAGAGGCTCAGGAAGCTGTGAAAAGGAGGCCTGAATTGTACTGGAGGCTCCAAGATGTTGAGCACACTGGAGCTGCAAGAAGCCTGCTAGGGAGTGCTGTGCTAGGGAGTGAAGTCAGCCCAAGAGACAGAATTATGCTGTAGGTAGCAGGGCCAGAAGGGTGGAGCCATCTAAGCCCTTTGACAGTGGACACGGAACTCCAGAATCTGGAGCTTGCCCTGCTGGGTTTCAGTCTTGCTTTGGTCTAGTATCCTTCATTTGCCCTACTTCCTCCCTTTTTTCGAACGGTGATGCCTATTCTCTGCCATTGTAAGTTCAAAGTATCTGTAAAAGGATATTGAGAGAGTATCCCCTTAACTAGGCATGGTTCGTACCTATAACCACAACACTCTCTGAGGAAGAAGCTAGAAGATCAGGAGTTCAAGGTCAACCCTCGCTATGTAGCCAGTTCAAGGACAGCCCAAATCATGCTGCCTCAAACCTCTCCCTCACAAAACAGTGCCTTCTCCCTAATGCTTTAGGGTGAGCTCATTTGTTGGGAGTGTTTAGAATGGGGTCCACACATACGCCATATGCTCTGTGAGAGTGGACACTTGTGGTAACATTCTCTTGGTCAGGGCTGGCTTTCTCAGATGAAGGCTCAATCTCATAACGAACAAGCAGGTTTGTCAGTAAAGTAACTTTCAGAGTTTTGTCTTTCGCTGACCCAGATAAAAAGAAAATCTTGGGCTTAAAGAATTTAGCCAGTAAAATGGGGAAAGGCACTTGATATAAGCTGAATGACCTGAGGTGGATCCCTGGAATCCACAAGGTGGAAGGAGAGAACCTGCCGCCATGAGTTGTCTTCCACTACTTTGAGCACACTGTGGCACATGCCCTGATCCAACCCCCTCCCATGCACACAAAATGAATAAATTACATTAATTTTTAAAATGTATTTAAGTTTAATGTATAGGAATACTTTGCCCAGATGAATGTATGTGCACAGGGCATCAGATCCCCTGGAACTAGAGTTACAGATCCTTGTAAAGCACCATATGGGTGCTGGCTCAGAGCCCAGTTTCTCTGAAACAGCAACAAGTGCTCTTAACTGCTTGGTCATCTCACCAGTCCCCTAATTTAAATTAAAAACAGCAATTAAAAAAAAGTTATGAGGAAGAGGGAGAAAGAAAAGAAAGAAAGAAAAGTAAATTTAAGAGGTTTGGCCTTGTGGCTCAGGCCTGTGGCACTAGCATTCAGGAGGTCAATAGAGGAGAATTGCTGTGAGTTTGAGGCTTGCTTCATCTACAGAGTAAGACCCTGTCTCAAAAGACAGCATCAAAAACAAATAAACTGGACATGATGGCACGTGCTCATATCACAGTCCTTAGGTAGAAGCATCAAGAATTCAAAGTCATCCTCAAGGGGTACATGGTTAGTTCCAGGCCATCCTGGGCTACACAGTGAGCTCTAAGTCAGCCCGAGACACATGAGACTCTGTCCCAAAAAGCAAAATATACAAAATGTATATTTTTAAGGTAAAAAGGAATTTCAGGCTACACAAAGGTAATCAGTTCGTCGTTTTGTTATCTTTTTACCCCTGCTTGCTAATTAACAGTCTGCATTCGGTTGCTATTGTCAGTTTCTGTGTTTTCAGTGCTGGGCTTCAGACAGGTGAGGTCTTCACACAGGTGAGGACTTCACACAGGTGAGGCCTGTACCCTTCCAAGGGAACCTTTTTTTTGTTTTTTTGTTTTTTGTTTTTTGAGACAGGGTCTCACATGTAGCCCTGGCTGGCCTGGAACTTATTGTGTAGACTAAGCTAGCCTTGAACTCACGGAGATCTACCTGCCTCTGCTTTATTTTTAAACTGAGATCTCTCCCTGAACATGGAGCTCACTCATTGCCTGATTGCCTGGACAGCAAGCGTTGGGGAGCCACCCATCTGGTCTCAGGGTTCTGAGATTTCAGATTGCACAGAGCTTGCTGTGTCAATCACTCTGCCTCTGGCCTCCTGAGTGCTGGGGTTCAGGGCATCACCATACCTGGCCAAATGCTTACTTTAACGTGGCTGCTGCAGGAACACAGTCTCTGCTTCTTATCCTTCCTCAGCAAGCATGTCCCTCTGGACTACCTTGCCAGCCCTCCCTGATTTTAA
Organism: Bramus lutescens; assembly: GCA_001685075.1. Taxonomy (NCBI): domain Eukaryota; kingdom Metazoa; phylum Chordata; class Mammalia; order Rodentia; family Cricetidae; genus Bramus; species Bramus lutescens. Next base: position 50,451 of record LOEQ01000258.1, on the reverse strand, counting down.
AATAAGGTTTCACGTAGCTCAGGCTGACCTCTACTTTGTTATGTAGTCAAGGATGAACATGAGCTTCTGTTCTCTTTTTAAAAATCCTCCTTTCTTGCCGGGTGGTGGTGGTGCACACCTTTAATCCCAACACTTGGGAGGCAGAGGCAGGTGGATCTCTGTGGGTTGGAGGCCAGCCTGGTCTACAGAGGGAGTTCCAGGACAGGCAGAATTGTTACACAGAGAAAGCCTGTTTTTTTTAAAATGTGGAATGTTTCGGGGATTTTCAGATCGCTCTTGCGCAGGGGCCGTGCTAATATTCTCCGTGTTATTTCAATCTATTACTATTTCATTTATTTAGTATTTATTTCAGTCTTTTGGTATTTTAGTGCTGCCAAAACATGTTCTCTCTCTCTCTCTCTCTCTCTCTCTCTCGTTCTCGCTCTTGCTCGCTCTTGCTCTGATTCTTCTAAATTTTGACCTTGAGCTTCTAACGCTCCTATCTCCACCTCTGACTGCTGGGACTACCACCACACCTAGTTTTATGCTGTGTCAAGGGTCTAATCCCCTGAAGCTAAACAAACCCTCTACCAAGTAAGATCCCCAATTCATTTAAATCTAAAACTGTTCCAAAGAGAAAATCTAAGGCCAAGGATGTGGCTCATGGTGCAGCGCTTACACGTACTTGTCAAGTGTTGGGGTTGACCCTTTTGGCCTGGATCTGAATTTAGTTAACAGTCTGATATCAGATATTAGTAATGTTGTCTAAACATAAACTCAGCACAGAGCAATTATAAAATATCCAATTGTACTCACCACACTATTAAGAGATTTTTTTTCTCATTTTATAAATGTAGGAAGCAGTGGTGGTGCATGCCTTTAATCCCAGTACTTGGGAGGCAGAGGCAGGCAGATCTCTGTGAGTTCAAGTCCAGCCTGGTCTACAGAGTAAGTTCCAGGACAGGCTCCAAAGCTACAGAGAAACCCTGTCTTGAAAAATCAAAATAAATAAATAAATAGGCAAACAAATAAATAAATAAATAAATAAATGTAGGAACAGATGTGAGAGAGTTCAATTATGCGACTGCTAATAAACATTCACTAGTGAGCTATTGGTGACTGCCCTGGAGCAGGTTACTGGTGGTGTTGGGGCTTCTCTACAAGTGTTTTGAGCAACGCTTAAGGTCGGTCACGTGACCTCCGCCCCCTCATTCAGCTCCTCCTCTCCCCTTTCCCACTACCTACCAGGTCTCTGGCTGTCCCTACACCTTTCCCTCATCTGCTACATCTGTCACTACATCTATAATGCGTTCCTCTGAGATGCTCTCCCATCTTACCATCAGTCCTTCTCAGCCCGCTCTCTTTCTCAAGGTCTCTATTCAGCCTCAGGTCTCCCGTCCTGTTCAAACACCCCATCTTTCCAGTATCAACGCCTGATTATCCCCAACTACAATCTTCAGTGGTCCATACTACAGCTTCCGCAATCTGCCCACGGTCTCCACTGCCCTCTTTTTCAGTGCCCTTCCCCTCACCCCCAAGCATCACATGGTTTGTAGATTTCGCTCTGGATTTTCCTGATGACTATATAGAATACCCTTTTCTCTCCTTTTTCTGGTACTAGGGCTTCAACTTAAGGCTTTCCAACATGCTAGACAAGTGCAGTCAACATCATTCAATTGGCAGGGTGCCTGGAAGCAGCCTGGCACTCCACAACTGTGCTTCACTTTTCCTTGTGACTCTTGCTCCTCCCCGAAAACACCAAGGAGCCACTTGTGAGACAGAGGTTACAACATCACCTGGCATATGGCTTTCCCAATAGCTCTACTGCTTTGCCAACTAATTTCCTCCTGTTTTGTTTTCTGAGGGTCTCACCTTGTAGGCCAGATTATCCTTTTTAGTAATCCTCCTGCCTTAGTCTTCCTAGTGCTAGAGTTTGTATGGTTTTCTTTATATGGTGATACGAAAAAATCCAGGTCTTGTGAACGCTGGACAACGGCTTTGCCACTAAGCCACACTTCTGACCTATCCAGACTGACTTTCTGGAGGCTGGTGGGCCCCTGGGAGTGGAGGAAGGGAAGCTAAAACAGCACAGACAGCCTTTAAGTGACAATCTGAGGGAGGGAAGCTTCAGAAACCTAAGATCCGCGGAAGCCTGCTGCAGGGCGCCGTAGGGAAATCTCGAGCTGCCCCCTAGCGCCAAGATGCGGAACTGCAGCAGGGTCGGCCGCGAGGGCTCGAGTTGCTTCGGGCCCAGCGCTNGTCTCCGACACGCCTCGCCGTGCAAACTCCCGTGCACCCGACTCCAGTTAATAATCGCTTCTGCGACTCCGGAAGCACGTCATAAGCACGCGTCACGGGCGCGAGGGTCAGCTGAGCTGCCTGGGCGAGGTTGTGATCACCTGGGATCTGCTAAGAGGAGTGTATAATCTCTTGGGACTAGAGCTGGGGTGCATAGCTGCGCCAGATTCTAGTGGGGGGCTCATCGATCTTCTCGTTCTATACAGTGAAAGAGAAAAGGGTCTCAGAATTTTTAAAAGGTTCCCTGGATCTGTCAGACGCTGGGGAGTCACAGCTTGCAAAGCCAGGACGACAGGGGTCCCAGTTGTGACCCCCAGACCTAAGGATTTGGAAGTGGAGGAAGGGAAACTCTGGCTCGAATACTATGGCGTCCATCCTGGATGAGTATGAGGACTCACTGTCCCGCTCGGCCGTCTTGCAGACTGGTTGCCCTACCGTGGGCATCCCCCATTCTGGTAAGTAAGAGGCCGCCACTGCCCCTTTCAGTTCTGCTAGCATTTGCATAGCATGGGGCCTATGTTCAGGATCTACGCCCCAGGCGTTCTTCATCCCCCACTTGTCCGTTGTCGAAGTTTGGAAGAGCCACAGGAGGGCCGCGTGATCTAGGCCCTACCACTACGGTCCTTCATAAGAGGGAACTGGGGCTCAGATGAGGAAGTACTTATCTACCAGGCTACAGTTTGGCTTTTGGGAAAACTGGAAATAGTCCCCGGTGTCTGGTTCTGTGAGTGTGCGTGTTTTCTCACCAGACTTTTTCTCGGGGAAGCAGAGAGGGCGGGAATGAGCACAGAACTTGTGGAATGTGGATGTTCTAGAAGGAGGGTCAAGCCTAACGGGAATTTTACCGCTGAATAGGAAGAGTGGAGATGAGTAGCCTTGGGTCAAAACTGGCTGCAGTGTAGAGCGTAGGTGTCATTTTTAAGGACAGGAGAGCAGAGTTGGCCCAGTGCTGTGACAATATTGCAACTGAGTAGCGAGAAAACAGCTGCAGTCTGTGCATAGTGCTAATGGGGTCGAGTCCCCAGTACGCTCTACTTATCATGGGGACTCCCTGAGCCATGTTACTGTGTGGACTGGGAGGAAGGGACAACTTTAGTTCTCTTGGAATTGGTGAACTAAAGAAGACCAGTAGGGGAGCATGCCCAAATCGTCTCCCTCATACCCACCCCACCCCCATTACCCCTGGAATAAGCACATCATGATACAGCCTCATCTCAGCTTCAGAGAACCAATCCCTACTACAGTCACAAGTAGAGACGAGCCCAGGCCCTTACTGGAAAGACAACCTGAGAATAAATGTCGAGCCCTTCATTAACTAAGATCCCGTGAGCAGGAATGTACTTGGGAAGTAAGCCCAGTGCTGGTGACACACACCTTTAATCCCAGCACTTGGGAGGCAGAGGCAGGCGGATCTCTGTGAGTTTCAGGCCAGTCTGGTTTACAGAGGGAGTTCCAGGACAGCCAAGACTGTTACACAGAGAAAAGAGAAACCCTCTCCTGAAAAACCAACCAACTAAACAAACAAACAAAAAACTCAACCCGTACTTGGGAAGTAGAAGAATGTCAGGTAACAATGTTGTTTCTTAGGGTTTCTGGGCTGCCCCGGCCCTTTCTCTGGATGTCAATCTTTTTCTTCACTCCCAACCTGTAGGGTATGTAAACGCTCAGCTGGAGAAGGAAGCGCCCATCTTCACGAAGCAGCGCATTGACTTCACTCCAGCAGAGCGCATCACTAGCCTTGTGGTCTCCTGTAATCAGCTCTGCATGAGCCTGGGCAAGGATACGTTGCTCCGGTAATAGACGTGGGGACTTTTACCTGACTGGGGTTCTCCTCCGCACTTGACAAGTGAAACAGTACATAGTCAAGAGATACCCTATTTTTTCCCAGCGTGAACAGTTGTTATAACAGCTAGTGTCAGAGTACCTGGCATTTCTGAGGCCCTGGGTTTGATTCCCAGCACTGCAAAATAAAATGTTGTACATACGAAGGCCAAGGCTGGAGCTCGGTGGCAGAGTACTGGCCAAGTCCTTGACTAGATGCTCAGCATAGCTGAGACCAGGGGTGGTGTGCACACCTGTAATCACAATACTTAAGAGGTAGAGGCAGGAGGAGCTGAAGTTCAAGGGCATCCTTGACCACATAGTGAATTTGAAGCCAACCTGGGCTATGTGAGACCCTGTTTTAGACAGATTTCAGTGTGTGACATGTGCCTGTAATCTCAGCACTAGGGAGCCTGACAAGGATTGGGAGCTTGTTCTGGGCTGCTTAGTGAGAACCTGTCTCAGAAAACCAAAGAATAAACAAACAGACAAACCCCTTATATGCTAATAAAGGGGAGGGTAAACAATACCCTCAAGCAGGACACCCAGAAAGAACTTCTGAGCTGGGGTCAGGCAGTAAACCTGAGAACCCATGTAAAAAAGCTACATTTGGCAGTCTATGCATTTGCCCACACTCTGGAGTGGATCAGAGAGGTGAATGCTGGGAGCTTGCAAGCCAGCCAGTATGACCAAATTGGTGAGCTCCAGCTTCAGTGGGACACCCTGTCTCAAAAAATAAAGTGGACTGGCTTTGGTTCCTAGCACCGACACTGAGAATCTCACAGCTGCCTGTAACTCTAGGTCTAGGGGTCCAGTACCCTCTTCTGGCCTCTGTGAGTACTTCTACATACACGCATGATTAAATAAAATGAGTTTTGTTATACACTATATTTATTTGTTATACACTATTCTAGGTATGATGGTAATGCCTTTTATCCCAGTACTGGTATTAAGGATGGCTGTGGCTGCCATGATGGTCCTGGGAATTGAACCTGGGTCTTCTGCAAGAATAAGTGGTCTTAACCAATGAGCCATCTCTCTAGCCCCTTTAACGTGTGTGTGTGTGTGTGTGTGTGTATTTTTCCTTCTTTTTTTTTTTTTGAGACAAGGTCTCCCTGTGTAAAAGTCCTAGCTGTTCTGGAACTATCTCTTGTAGACTAGGCTGGCCTCAAACTCACTGGGATTCACCTGCCTCTGCCTCCCAAGTGCTGGTATTAAAAGCATGCACCACCACCGCCCAACTCCTTCAGTTTTTTGAGGCAGGGTTTCTCCATGTAGTCCCGGCTATCCTGGAACTCTGGATACCGGGGACCTCGAACTCACAGAGAATTTGTCACCTGCCTCTGCCTCCTGTAGTGCTGGGATTAAAGGCATGCGCCACCACCGCCTGGTTTAATTTACACATTTTTAAGATGTTAAGTTATATGCACTAATTTGTTTCCTCCTCCTAACGTGGGACCCAAGGATCAAACTCAGGCATTAGGCAGGTTGGCGAGCACCTTTACCTGCTGAATCATCCCTCAGCCTCAGAAATGTAAAAACTATATTTAAGTGACATTTTATCTGTTGTCTGGTGGAGTAGGGCATGCATATGCCATAGTGAATGTGTGGAGGGCAAAGGTCAGCTGTAGTGAATGGGGAGCAGACCTGTTTTTTTTGTCCGGCCCAGCTCCCGCACGGCTAGCTTATACCCCGAAATAACAACACACANAGGCCAAGGCAGTTTCTTTATTAACCAATGAAAGTAACACATAGACAGATGACCCTCCTACATCAGGCAGCCTTCTGCCATGTGGGTCCTAGGGTTCCAGCTCATATAATCAGATCTGGCAGCAAGTACCCCTACCCACTGCACCAGCTCCCTGGTCTTTGGAAATAATTTCAACCTTTGAATGGAAGGAGTTAAAGTAGGCCAGGGATGGTGGCACATGCTTTTAATCCCCACACTTGGGAGGCAGAAGCAGTTAGATACTAGAGTTCAAGGCCAGCCTGGTCTACAAAGTGAGTTCTAGGACAGCCAAAGCTACAATAGAGAAACTCTCTCAAAAATATAAAAAAGTAAAATAAAAGAATAAAATAAGTTAAAATAATAATGAGATGATTTAGTTATTTATTTGAACCAAGGTCTTTGTTCACACTAGGAAAACACGCCCATGCAGCCACATTTCATCACAGATGTGTGTGTGTGTGTGTGTGTGTGTGTGTGTGTATGTGTGTTTTGGAGACAGGATCTCATGTACTTCAAGGTTGTGGCTTCCTAATCATCCTGTCTTCACCTCTCAGGTAGAGAATTGCAGGTGTGTACCACTATGCCCAGCACTAAGAGATGTTATCAAAACCCACCAGATTGATAAAATTCAAATCTAATCATAAACAGTGCTGATAAAGCTACAGGGAAGTGGACTGCCATGCCTGGCACACGTGAGGTCCTAGGCTTCACTCCCAGCATCATAAGGAGAAACAGTGCTATAAGGAAAAACAGGCAAAGAAAAAGCTGCCATGTTTGGGTACAGCTGAAAATTGCCATCATCTTTTGAAGAACGTAAGCAGTGTCCTGAAAGTTAAATATCCTGCCGGACAGTGGTGGCATACACCTTTAATCCCAGCACTCGGGAGGCAGAGGAAGGTGGATCTCTGAGATCTCTGTTCTACAGAGTGAGTTCCAGGACAGGCTCCAAAGCTACAGAGAAACCTTGTCTCGAAAAACCAAAAAAAGAAAAAAATTTAAAACATCTGGACTGGTAAACTGGCTTGACTAGGCCTGCTGTCAAGCCTCACTACCTTAGTTAGATAACCTAGACTCTCAGATCCACATGAGAGAAGGAGAGAACTAGTTCCTGCAAGTTGTCCTCTACCCTCAACTTATGCTCCATGGTGCATGTGCACACACATGTACACACACACACACACACAGACATGAACATGTGCACACACCGTTTAATTATTTTTATTAAAAAAAAAAACTAGCCAGGCAGTGGTGGCACATGCCTTTAATCCCAGTACTCAGGAGGCAGAGGCAGGTGGATCTTTGAGGCCAGCCTGGTCAACAAACCTAGTTCCAGGGCAGCCCAGGTATGCAGAAAAACCTTGTCTCAAAACAGACTGGGCGATGGTGGTGCACACCTTTGATTCCAGCACTCGGGAGGCAGAGGCAGGTGAATCTCTGTGAGTTCTGGCCTACAAAACAAGTTCCAGGACAGCTAGGGCTGTTAAACAGAAACCCTGTCTCGAAAAAACAAAAATACAAAAATAAAAATAAATAAATCTATAAATTATATTCAGTCATAGTTTGAGTGAATATAAACAAATAAAAAGAAAAATAGCTGTTTGAAGGGGTACTGACTCAAGAATATTGATCATGGCATTATTTGTAGTTAAAAAAAATGACCTGAGAACTAAATGCCCATTGATAAGGAAATAGTGACTAAATTATAATTCAGCTATAAAGTGGGATGTAATGCAATTATTAAAAACATTGAGGGCCAGAAATATAGCCAAGCCAGTAAAGGTGCTTCTGCCAGCCCTTCCAGCCTGACATCAATCCTAGAACCTATATCCGTGGTGGAAGGTGAGAACTAACTCCCACAGGTTGTCCTCTGACTTCCATGTATATGTGTGCACCTCCCCCCACAGTAAATAAATTAGTGCAATAAGAAAATTGAAAGCAATTTAAAAGAACTAAAGCTTTAAGTCAGGAAGTGGCACACATCTTTCATCCCAGAACTTCAGAGGCAGAGGCAGGTGGATCTTTGTGAGTTCGAGGCCAGCCTGGCCTATAAAGTGAGTTCCAGGACAGCCAGGATTGTTAGAGAAACAATGTCTTGGGGGAAAAAACGAAAGCTTTATTTATTGGTTACTATAAACTTCACAAAGAATAAATTGAGAAAGTCAAGTTACAAATAGCAGTGTGAAGATGTTTTTGTAATAAAAGCTTTCAAGTCTGTGATATAAAAAGGAACTTCCCAGGAGCTGGAGGACGGCTCAGTGGTTAAGAGTGCTTAATGCTCATGCAGAGGACCTGGCTTGGATTCCCAGCACCCACATGGCAGCTCATAACCGTTTGTAACTCCAGTTCCAGGGGATCCAGTACCCTCTTCTGACTTCCATACATTCATGCACAACATATATACATCAAATACATAATGTAAATGTAAAGAAGGGGACTTCCCTGTTTGAGAGTGACACTGTGACCCTTGACCTTACAGCATTGACCTGGGCAAGGCAAGTGAACCCAACCGTGTGGAACTGGGGCGCAAGGATGATGCCAAAGTTCACAAGATGTTCCTGGACCACACTGGTAAGTGGTGTTGGAGATCATTCCTGGAGGGGTGGGATATGACCAGGGAGGAAGACACAGTATCCACTCAGGCACATTTTCCTCCACTCCAGGCTCTCACCTGCTGGTTGCTCTGAGCAGCACCGAGGTCCTCTATATGAACCGGAATGGGCAGAAGGTCCGGCCATTGGCACGCTGGAAGGGACAGTTGGTGGAGAGTGTAGGCTGGAACAAAGCCCTGGGCAACGAGAGCAGCACTGGGCCCATCCTGGTTGGCACAGCCCAAGGACAGATCTTTGAAGCAGAGCTCTCCGCTAGCGAAGGTGGCCTTTTTGGCCCCGCCCCGGATCTCTACTTCCGTCCACTGTATGTGTTAAATGAAGAAGGGGGTCCCGCACCCGTGTGCTCCCTTGAGGCTGAGCGCGGCCCTGATGGGCGAGGCTTTGTCATCGCTACCACTCGGCAGCGCCTCTTCCAGTTCATA
>LOEQ01000258.1:10899-21899 GCA_001685075.1 Bramus lutescens | reverse complement strand
TGTGTGTGTGTGTGTGTGTGTGTGTGTATGTGTGTTGGGGGTGGGGAGGTCTCCCTATGTGACCTATGTGACCTAGGTTTACCTCGAACTCATTACGTAGACCAGGTTCCTGCCTTAGAGTCCTGAGCTCTGGAATTACAGACTTGAACCATACACCAGCCCATGTCTAGTCAAGACAATCTCCTGACACGGAATCAGATCGTTTTCCACTGTGTCCTCACAACATGACCATCTGGGTAAGTGAGGCAGGAAATCAGTATGGCCACACTGGAGATGCACAGCCTAAAACATAGCAGGGTGCATTGAATTGCCCAAAGCCACACTGGTTAGCAGAGCTGAGATTCCTGTGTGCGCTGGCTCTCCTCACGTTCAGCCACAAGGTGCCTCGGTGGTTCAGAATTCTGACCAGGAAAACACAGTTCCCAAGGCACATGGGACTCATGGGAGTCCACCCCACATGTCCAGGGATGGGGAGGACTACCCTCTTGTCACTCAAGGAAGAAGACCATCCCAGGACCTTCTCTGTCTTCGAACATGTAGTTTAGCTATGGGCAATGCTTCTAGAAAAGAGCTAAGGCGAGGGTGTGGAGTTTTTCCAATGCCCAGCTAAGTCAGAGTTGCCCCTGTGTCCAGCTAGCCTGTGTCCACTTCCTCCTTCATTCAAAAGCTCAGATGTGGGAGGGAGGCTGAGGGAGAGTGAAGGGCAGCCTCAACTTCTAGCCCCTCCCCCTCCCTGACAGCTGTAATCTACTTGGGAAAATCTCCTCCCCCCCGCACAGGAAAAAATATTAGTTGTCCCGATAACAAGGAAAACAAAATCCAGCACAGGGCATGAGAGACTTCCTGAAGTGGAAAACAATGTCCAGGGAGAGCTCCGTGGAGAAGGGCTAAGTTGGAAGGCTGAGTGGGAGCCCTAAGGACACTGGTCCAGTCCTATCCGGCCGGCGGGGGAGGGGGATGACAGATCGAGGAACTTGGAAAAAAGATTTCCACCCCCCAAAACCTTGAAGTCTGGGCTGTTGAGCTACATCCGGGAAATGATTCAGGACAGGGTCACGTCCCCACTTAGAATGCCAACCCCTTTGCTCAGGTGCTCTCAGCCACCTCTCTTCCCTCTGGACCCAGCCTGCTTTCTTAGGGGCTGTCTACAGGTCTAAGGGATTGTGAGTAAGGTAGAAGAGTCCCTTCTAAGTGACCACCTGACTGAAGCCGCTGGAACCCCATAAGCACTCCCTCCTTGCCCACAGCCACTTCCCTGGGTAATTTTCCACGGGGACAAAAAGAGTTGGACCCTTGTGAATGCCTTGTTCTTTGTTCCTGGGTTGGAAGACTCATTGCCCATGTTGTCCTCTGGGACACTGGCCCCTGGGCTCAGTGGATGGGTGTGCCTTCTGAACACCATAGGCTTTGGGGGGAGCATCCCATTACACTAACAGGGACGCCCCCTAGGCCTCATCTCAGACCAGGTCTCTCAGGATCTGCAGGATCCAATGACCCCTGTGTGTGGCCAAGATGGAGGATTCTTGCCTTATGTTCCTGTCACCCTCTGGTCACTTTCTGTCTTCTTCCCACCACCACCATCAGAACTGGACCCTTGGACCCAGGTGGGAGCCCCTCAGAAGTGGCCACCTAGGCTGGTGATCTCTGGAGGTGTCCACAGAATGCTCTGCCCCCAGCTGGAGACCAGCTGCCCAGCCTGGTAGCAGGTTCTGGGTTACTGCAGTCCCTCCCTCTGCCTCTCCTTCCCCCTGGGCAATGAAGCCTGGGGCCTTTGTTCTCAACCAACAGGAGTGTGACCAGAAACCCACCCACAGTTTAATTACAGTCCCATTCAGTGGTCACAGGCTGGGCCACCACTGCTCTGCTTTGGCCCCGTGGGGCCTCCAACCCAGCCCAGCCCAGAGCTGCTTCCCCCCATGCTCAGGGTCATGCCAGCTTTGTTCTCAGGAGGACCGAGGTCTCCTTTGCCCCAGTACCTCCAGTCCTGGTTCTGCACAAAGCGTAAAGGCTGGGATCTCCCTGAGCATCAGGGACCCTGATACAGTGCTGGTACCGTGTGTGACACGCAGCTGTGCCCAATTCTGGGCTCTCATGAACTCCTCGGCGTCAGATGTGATTTCTGGCTCATTTAGAAAAGATACTATTTATTTAATCTTATCTGAGGCACATTTATGTATGTATGTGTACCACATGCATGTCTGGTGCTTGTAAGGACAGAAGAGGAAGAAGGCTGTAGGTTCCCTGGACCTGAAGTTATGGAAGGATTATGAGCCTCTATACGGGTGCTGGGAACTGAACCCAGGTTCTCTGCAAGAGTAACGAGTGGTCTTTCTGAGCCATACCTCCCAGGCCCCACCTCACTTTTATTGTTCATAATTACGTGCCAGTCAGTGACCTGTTAAAGCCTGTGAGGACTATATATTCAGAAAGCCACCCACCCTTCTCTCAAAGGCCTTGTCAGACAGAAGGAAGCCCCATCACAGGAAGTACCACTTAAAGCCCTGACCGTCCCAATGGCTCCCACAAGCATGGTAGGTGGAATGCTGCAATCGCTCCACCCATATTTGGTCAATGACTTTATATCTCAGGTTTGGGTAAGCATGAGCATCCTCTTACAGCAAAGGCAGGAGAGGAAAGACAGAATGAGGTGTCACCTGAAGCCAGCCCAAAAGAAGCAACTATGGTCCTCTTTGGCTCCTGCCCAAGCATTTGGCACCTAAGGGGCTTCTAAGTGAGAGCCCATAGGTCGCCACACCCTCTCCTCAAGTGGTCTTGTTCACCTGGAAGGCAACCTGAGGGGTTGGACCTCAGAAAAGTTTTCGTGTTCCCCTTGAGGAGATCTTCTTGGGTCTCCTGTTTCCCTCTGGAAGGGGAAGACACAGCCCCCAGTTCCTGCCACAGTATTTTCCAAACAGGTGAAAGATGGTGTGGCTAACTGGCCACCTGGTTGTGGGCAAGGGGAAGCCCCAGTGCATATCCCCAGGGGTACATCACTGGCCAAGGTGCTTCAGCCCTGCTTCTTCTTAAGCTTCAGCGCTGACCCTTGGCCTGGGCAGTAGGGAACAGGCCTCAGAAGCTTGAAGTGAGGGGGCCGAGAAGGGAGGGGGCCCAGTCCCAGCTGCCTAGCTCTGGGTACTAAACAGGCTGAGCCAGGGGCAGCAGAGATGGGGGCACTCCACCACCTGCTTTTCCTTGTTTTGTTTTCAGGGCACTAATTACTGTGCTGAGCTTGGAGCTGCCTAATGAGGCCGTTTGGATTTCCTGTTGTTCTGGCTTCCCAAGACCCTTAAAGGGCCAGCATCACGCTGGGAGTTTGCCCTGGGTGGGACTGCGCAGTCTGACAAGAGCGAACATAGAGGGGCTGTCTCTGGGCTCAGCCTGGGCGATGAGCTGAGGGGGAACCTGTTCAGTTCAAGGCTCCTCTAACCCCCAGCAGTGCTCACCCAGAAGTGCCCTCACCGGAAACAGGAGCCTAAGAACCTTTGGGGTTCAGCCAGAGCTCAGGGTGGGGTGAGCAAGGCAAGAAGGCCAGAGCTGTGGAGAAAAGGCTGGTGATGTCACCAGTGCCCAGACTGTGAGAACCACTGCAGCAGTAGGCAGGAGGGAAATGCTGTGACGTCCTGTCCTGCTCCCCCTCCTCCCACTGGAAAATAAACACTTGTCTGAGAAACCTGAGCCACTTCTGAAGGGCAGACTGTAGATCAGGCTACCCCCTCAGTCAACCCATTTATACCACACCTGCAGAATGCATGCAATCGCTTTGCACTTTGGGGTTCTCCTTGGCTAACCCCTAAGGATCTGAGTGCTGGGGATGTCTGGGAGCCCATTCATTTGCCACATGCTACTTGCCACATGCCATAGGCTGCAGCTGGGCTGGTAGGCAGGTGAGGGAGCACCATCTGTCTGCTTGAATCTCCCTCAGATCTGAGGCGCAGCCTCGGTCCCAGGACCTATCCTAAGTGCCACTTGGGCTGTAAATGTCCAGGCTGCAGGTCCCTAGGAGGCCTGGCCTGCAGCACCCTCCCTTACAGACAGGGTGACGACATTGTTGTTCTTATACTACAGGGCCTTCCGCCTGAAGTTCCGGCTCCTAAATGGTGGGAATGAGGGTCCCCAGGACAAAGCCGGCCTGGTTCCCGCAGCCACCTCAGAATGGACGGAATCCCCATTGTGTATGGGCGCCCCATGCCCACCCTCCCTTACCCTCACCGGACATGCCAACAAACAGCTCATTGAACCTGGGGAGGGGCCGGAGAGACAACAATGTCCCCCAGTAGGCCGTGGTAGTGAGCTCAGCTGGGGGTGGAGGCTGCCATGGAGGCTGGAGGACGATGATCTCAGCCTTGGGAGGGTTGGCCAATGTGACAAGCTGACCTGAGCCTGGCCTCCCCAGTGAGGCTAAGAAGGGCTGGCCTCACTCTGCCCCACCCCCGTGCTGGGAACTGACCAGCACTTCCCACATACTTAAACTACTCCGTCCTGCCTGGTACTAACCGGTAAAGCAGGCAGGTCCTTGGAACCCAGGAGAGAGATCCTGGACCCAAGAGAATGGTGGACACTTCCTCTGGCCCTAGTGGAGGTCCAGCCCAAACAAATCTCCCAAACCAGCAGCCCACACTGTTCACACTAGAACTTGCAGACCAACAGGCGAATGTACTTTCTAAGACCAAATCTTCGAAAGAGACCAGGAAGGTCTTGACCAGCATTGGAAGTTCTGCACAGGAGGTATTCAAGCCCTTGAACAGCACACAATTGGTCTAAATGCCCCCAGAGCTCACCTTACCTTGAGCTTCTGTGGAGAACTTTTCAGACATATGGCCTCAGGTCATTCTCCTGAAACACCTTTGTGGATTCCAGGTTTGATTAAACCCTGTCTCCTCTGTTGTCCAAGCCTCACTGGCCAAGCAGGGCAGCCTTTGAGTGAAATAGAAGGAAGCAGGGTACTAGCCATGAGATGTGATCAACCTGCCTCCGTTCTACAGATGCTGGACCAGCCAGCCATGTGAGATTTGCAGAGACATCAGGAAATGCGGAGCGTGTGTCTTTAGGGTTGAGAGGTTGCAACAATGCCTTGGCATTCTAGATCAACCCAACCATCCACCCATGGAAGCTGTCATCTCAGGAGTAGACCTGGGCATTTTGTCCATTTGGTCCCCAGCCTCAAAGGCAGGAAGGTTTTGTGCCTCTGTCCTCTCTGCACCTCCCCACAGGACACTTCCTACACTTCTCTGTCCATCACTGCCCTGTGTGGCTGTACAACTGCCTCTCTGCTCAAGAGCCCACAGTTGAGGCTGGTTTCATCTGCTTGGCGAGTTTCCACACTCTGGCCAATAAGTTCACATTCAACCTTACAAGTCAAGATTCTGTCCCCTACCCGGCTCTGCCAGCAATACCTACTCATTTCCTCCCTTTCCTTGGCCTCTCCTTGCCCCTCTCTTTCCCTCTTTCCAAGTACCACTCTTGGGCTGCCGAGATGGCGCTGTGGTTAAGAGTGCTTGCTTGTGGTTAAGAGAGCTAGGTCCCACCTGTAACTCCAGTTCTGGGGCATCTGACATCCTTTTCTGGCCACTACAGGCACCTGCACACATGTGCAATACACTAACATGTATATACAAGCACATAAGTCAAATAAACAAAAACAACAAAGATCTGTTTTTTTGTTTGATTGATTTTTTGATAATCCTGCCTCCATGAACCTTCCTCCAAGTCACTGTTCCACAAGTTAGCTATCATGTTTTTTTTTCTTCTTTTGTTTTCGAGACAAGATTTCTCTGTGCGGGCCTTGATGTTCTGGAACTCACTCTGTAGACCAGACTGCCCTCAAAATCAGAGAGATCTGCCTGCCTCTGCTTCCTGAGTGTGGGGATTAAAGGCATATGCCACCACCACCTGGCTTCTTTTTCCTTTTTAAAATATATCAATCAATTAGTTGTGTGTGTGTGTATGTACATGCATACGCACACATGCACACATAAGCACACACAGTGTTCCTGTAGGGTTATAGGAAACCTTAGGTATTAGCCTCATTTTTGTCTTATTTTTTAAGACACATCTCTCATTGTTCCAGATCTCTGTAGGAGAACAGGGATGACAGACACATATGCTACTGCACTTGGCTTTTATGTGGCTTCTGGGAATCCAAACTCGGGTCTCTCTGCTTCTACAACTTTATCTGACAATCCATCTCTCCAACCCCCACATTCCTTTTCCTGTGCCTCCATCTTGTCTTGACACCCCATGGGCAAAGAGTCAATTCACTTATTCCTTTGTGGCCTCACATGGGAGATCTCCTACACCATGAGGTGGCACTGGTACCCAATCTTTCCTTTTAAAAAATAATTTATTCATTTTTATTTTATGTGCATTGGTGTTTTGCCTGCATGTATGTCTGTGTAAAGATGCCAGATCCATGTATGTTTGTGTAAAGATGACAGATCTATGTATGTTTGTGTAAAGATGCCAGATTCCCTGGAACTGGAGTTACAGTTGTGAGCTGCTGTGTAGGTGCTGGGAATTGCACCAGGATCCTCTGGAAGAGCAGCCAGTGCTCCTGAGTGCTGAGCCACCTCCCCAGCACTCTGTACCTAATCTTTGTGCATATATGTTTCATTCATGCCTGCATGTACACACATGCATAGGAACTCAGTGAGGCCTCAGGACAATGAACCATGAACCTGTAGTACCATGCTGTGTGTATGTGTGAGTGTGTATGTGTGTGTGTTACTGTGGTTTGAATCCAGGTCTTTGTGCATACTTAATACATGCCTTCCCACTGAACTACACTACCAGGCTCACAGTAGCACCGTTGACAGATTTGTCTCAGCTTCCCATAGCTTCTTCTAACCAGAGAGATGCAGTGCTGAGTGAGTGGGGGTATCGAGGACCGGAAGGGAAGAGAGGAAGTTGGGCAAGGATGCTGAGATGACTCCCAACATGGGGGTGTTCCTGTGACCTCAGAGAGATCCTGGAGAAGGATGAGTGGGCACAGAAGTGTTGAGGCTTCTTCCTTGCTGAGCTGCACTGAACCGAGACCCTGGCATTGGTGACCCTGACTTTTCACCATGGTTCAGGAGTTCCCTGTGAGTACCCAGACCTTGACTTTCTATACCTACAGGCTGTAGGAAGGCACTCAGCAGCCCTAACTCCTTGGGGCTAAGAGGAAGCCCAGTTCCTACTGCCTCTAGGCCTGTCTGGACACTTTCGTAGACACTGGGCTGGAGGTTCGCTGTTAACCACATGCAGGTCAAGTTATTCATTAGCAAACATCAGTATGCAATTCTCATTAACTCCAGGGTAGAGTTCAACCTGGATTAGTGGATACATAGTGTAGACACTGTCACAGGAAGTCCTCCCATATGTCTAACCTAAATCCTTCCTGCCACCATTGAAGTCCATTTCCTCTTATTCTGCCTGTGCTGGGAGAAAGAGAGAGCTGACCACTGTCCTCTGCTTTAGACCCATCACCTACTTGACCATGGCAGTCAGCTCTCTCCTTTCTCCAGGGAACAGTAATCTGCCGGCTCAAGCAGCTGCTCAGAGTTGGCACCTGTCCCCAGTCTCTTTCTCTCTATGTAAGAAATTTGCAACCTACTTCCTGGTCCAGGCCTAACCCTTCCTTCCAGAAGACTGGGCACTAGGGCTGAGTAAGTAAGCCCCCACTCCTAGGTTCCTGCTGGTAGACAAAGCCAGGGGTGTGGCCCCATCCCCCACCTCTTTCTTGTCCTAGGTGGCAGCTGAGATCAGAGATCAGAGATCATGTCGGGAAATGAGAGGGCAGAGTTGCTTCTGAGGGATGAGTTGTGGGTTCGTGGGAGAAGCTGTCAGACACAAAAGTACCCAGGGACTCCCAGGGGCCGGGCAAGGATGGGCCTGCAAGCTGAGGGAAGCTTGAAGCATCGAGGGCTAAGAGGAGACCTGAACAGCTTTGCCCTGGGAAAGATCACAGGGAAAAGTAGGCCTGCGGAGAGGATCATAGATGTCAGCCTGGCGAGATTAGAGGTCAGCCTGGCAAGGTTAGAGGTCAGCCTGGTAAGGGTGGAGGTCACCCTGGCGAGGTTAGAGGTCACCCTGGCGAGGTTAGAGGTCAGCCTGGCAAGAGTGGAGGTCAGCCTGGCAAGAGAGGAAGTCAGTCTGGCAAGGTTAAAGGTCAGCATGGCAAGGGCAGAGGTCAGCCTTGCAGAGGTTAGAGGTCAGCCTGGCAAAGGTGGAGGTCAGCCTGGCGAGAATGGAGGTCAGCCTGGCGAGAGTGGAGGTCAGCCTGGCGAGGTTAGAGGTCAGCCTGGCGAGGCTAGAGGTCAGCCTGGCAAGGGTGGAGGTCAGCCTGGTGAGGGTGGAGGTCAGCCTGGTGGGGTTAGAGGTCAGCCTGGCGAAGTTAAAGGTCAGCCTAGCAAAGGTGGAGGTCAGCCTGGCGAGGTTATAGATCAGCCTGACAAAGGTGGAGGTCAGCCTGGTGAGGGTGGAGGTCAACCTGGGGAAGTCAGAGGTCAGCCTGGTGAGACTGGAGGTCAGCCTGGTGAGGGTGGAGGTCAGCCTGGTGAGGGTGGAGGTCAGCCTGGAGAGGTTAGAGGTCAGCCTGGAGAGGTTGGAGGTCATCCTCGTGAGGTTAGAAGTCAGCCTGGAGAGGGTGTGGAGAATGAGCAGATGAAACAGCTTCTTAGGGAAAGACTGACCTCAGGATGAGTAAACCAGGCTAAGTGCATGAACGCCCCCACCCTGCCACTGCCACATTCTTCAGGTCAAGTTGTCTTTCTATGCAATGACATCCTGAACACTGAGGAACACGTATCTGGAGGCCCCCAACCTGACCTGTGCTTTTGGTTTGAGATTTTTAAAGATTTTTTTTTTAAAGACAGGGTCTTATTTTATAACCCTGGGTGGTCTGGAACTTGTTACGTGCATAGAACAAGCTGGCCTCAAACTCAGAGAGATCTGCCTGACTCCAGATTGTATTTTTAATTTCCAGGTGTGTCTGTGAGAGGGTGTGATACCTCAGGAAGTTAGAAGAGGGAGTCAGATATCCTGGATCTGGAGTTGCAGATGGTTGTGAGCTGCCTGAAACCGGCACTGGCAACCAAACCAGGGTCCTCCAGATGACTATGTAACTAACTATATTATTAAGGATGGCCTTGAACTCCTGATTCTCCTTCTGCCTCCATGTCCTGGGATCACAGTTGTGTCCCGCTCTTCCAGTGAAGCCTGGGGTCTCTCTGCCAGGTAGGGGAGCTTTCCCTTCCCTCCCCTGTGCCTTCCTGCCCCCTGGCAGAGCGTGGACAGGAAGGAACTAGGGAAGGGGAAACCAGGGCTCTGGGCAAGTTGCCACGGAGGCTGCCTTAGCCTCAACCTCCTCTCTAGCTGGAAATACCCGATGTGTGGTTCCTGGCCCTAGCTTTCCAGGCATCTCCTGGGTTTGGCAGATGTAGCTGAGGCAGCTGTGCGGTCACATCAAGTTGACCCTGGCCACGAGGCTTATCTCAGTTCTGCAGCTGCCAAGTCTATGCCCTGCTCTGCCTTCTCTCTCCCTCTGTCTTTTNNTTTTTTTCCTTTTGGTGTTTTGAAGCAGGGCTTCTCTGTTGTCTGCTTCTGGTTGTCCTGGAACTTGCTCTATAGGCCAGGCTGGCCTCAACTCAGAGATCTGAATGCCTCTGCCTGCTGAGTGCTGGGACTAAAGGTGCACCACCACCCTCCTGCCTTTTTAAGTACCCAACAGGCCTGAGGAAAGCTTCTCACTCACCATGAGCAATGAAAAAGAAGCCTACTGTCTCTGCAAGCCCTAGGTGCTCTCATTGAGAAAGAACTCTTATCCTGTCCCCGGCCCCATCTGTTTGAGTGCTCTGGGAAGGAAGGCCAAGGAGACAGTATGAAATTGCTCCAGGCCTTAGGTGCCTGAGACCACGGAAGAGGAGATGGGAGTCCTTCCTGGCCTTCCGAGAAGCCCAAGCAGTACTCCACCTGCCCACTTGGGTATCCTTTATTTGGCATATGTTGGGTCATCAAGCAAGAGCAATCAGCCAGTGGACAGTGGACCCAGGAGGTGTGTTCTCTGAGTGGCCAGCACCCTCAGTGATCAGATCCATTCAGGGATGCCTCTTCCTTCCTGCAGGTCACCGCTGTGAAATACCACCTCAGCAGGAGGGCTGCCTCTGTGGGAAGGTTTTCTCTGGAAGGCCAAAGCATAGGCAGCGATTCTTCAGGTCGTTCAGTCAGGACCTTTACCACAAGCCACCCTACAAAAGGCCCTCACTTTAGAGTTCTCACACTTGCCCCCCCCCATGTGTCTTTCCTGAGGACTGTGTCCCTGTCTTTTCCCTTCCTCTACCTCTGAAACTCTTTTGTGCCCTGCCCCCAGGGGGGCCTCTGGTTGTCTTCGCCTTGCCTAGAGGGAAGGAAAGGAACTAAATGATCCTTCGAGTCTTGCAAATACGTAGTCGAATGCAGTCCTTTACTTCCCAGGTCACTATTATCATCACATCGCACACAGGAAAAAAGCAGGTGTAGAGTCGTGCTTAAGTTTCAAGCCCAGGACACACGGCCAGGTCTCGGTCATCTTCATGCACCAGACCCCAGGCCACTTCAATACTTGGCCTTGCTCGGTCCTCTTCAAATCAGAACCCGTCGTGACTTTAGAATACCATGACCCCCTTTTCTCCCTAGCCCTCCGGTTTTATCATCAGTTCCTACATCCTGTTTCTTTCCTTGAAGTCCCCCCAGCCAGTCCTCGAGGCCAATGCTAAATCATCATCTTCCTCTCTCCTCCCTTAGCCTCAGGCCTATTCTCCTGGGAATCCACTTTGACCCTGGGCGAAAACTCGAAGTACGCAGTTTCGCAGTTTCTCTACGGAGGAGTGGGGAAAAGTGCGCCGCGCTGCGGGGTGCTGCCTGCTGAGCGGGAATCCAGATCCTAACCGCTGGCACCCCTCGAGGGGAGGGGAGAGGGCGGAGGTGCTTCTGCGGCGGCATCTGTCCGAGGCGGGCGGGAAGCTGCTGCATTAAATTGTAAAATC
>LOEQ01000257.1:662193-675019 GCA_001685075.1 Bramus lutescens | reverse complement strand
CACACACACACACACACACACACCTTTGCTCTGTCTATGGTACTGACTCCGAGACTCATCTTGGCAAGAGAATCCCGCATGAAGAACTTGGTCCTGAACTTCGTCTGTGAAACACTTCATTGAGAGCACTGCACACAAATGACTTCCTTAAGCACTCCTCCTTCTAGAAGGGGTGCTTAGAAATGGTCAGCAGTGTGGAGAGCAAAGGGTGAGAGTGTGATGGTCAAAACTCTCTCTTCTTTTTCCACCTCTAAGAAAACACATTACTTTCACTGAATCAAAACAAGCCCCGAAATAATAAAGAATCTTTATTTGTTGGATTTAAGCTATGGTTTTATTGTACTTGTCACCCCTTTTCACCCTGAGAACCTGATGTTTTGGCCTTTTCACTAAACTGAAAAGGGTGGGAAAGTGTACCCTATACTTCCTAACACAAATCTAATTGTGGAGCCAACTATGAGTTCTCTACTCCTCCCAGTGGGCAATTAGGGAAACTGAGCTCCAACCACTACTTGGTAGTAGGCAATGGGAGACATTGGGCTGGATAATCCCATTCCAGATCCTAAAGTCATCCTATTAACGGCTGCAATGTGTCAGTAGAGCAAGATTCTGGCATCGCAGCAGATTAAATTATTTGCAAAACGAATCCGAGCATCTTCTTCCAGGCTACAGATTTAGCACAATATAATTTGAGCTGTTTTGTCAATTCGTTTCCCAAGGAAATAAATAATGAGTGTTCTGGTTTTCTGTGTTTTCCCCACCAACTGTTAACCAGCTGTTGTTCAATGTCTAATGCCACTTAAAAGGTTTTCACCAGGTAGCCACATCTTCCACACTTTCCTGCAATAAAATGTGTTTATGGAACCTTCTTTCTGGAAGTCATAGTGTGCGGTTTCTGCACATATCAAGATGCAGTCTGCTATGGCTTTCACTTAGTGTCTGCCATCATTTTACCGAAGTCATAGCTTACTGGGAAAGGTTGAACTCACAAAAGAGAGGAGATGGAAGAAAATAGGGCCACACAGGAATGGCCCTGGCGATTGTCAATGAGTGACATTTAGACTTTGATGAGAAGGACTAAAGAATGAATCATTACCAGAGAGTTGTGGAATTTTTACTTCCATGGGAATTTGGTTAGCATCTCTATCATATATAAATATTAAATCTTTGGGTGGAGGACCCAGGATAGGAAAACCCAATCCGTGCTATGTGAGGTTTATTTTTTCCTTTTTAACCTTAACAATTTGACATGATTGACATGCCTCTGCCCTCAACTCAAAAGAGACTAAACTGAAAGGGGAAAGTTGTTGACTGTGGACCTCACGTGAGCTACGGAACTTTCCTGGTAGATGCAGGTATACCTCAAAGAATGTGTCCTTGGTGGGTGGACCATTTTGCTCATTGATTTAAGAAACAAAGAAGCAAAACAAAACAACGAATGACCCTAAAGGGAGAGACAAGCACAAAGATTTCTGGAAAGACAACGGGTATTCTTCTTATCTTTGAATCCTTAAAGAGATCTGATAAATTGGACTCTGTCGTCATCACTATCCAGATGACCCGAGGTGACCTTGAGCATATCCTTAGGATCACCATTACAAACCTCATCTTCAGGTGTTCACTTCCTTTGGAGCCCATCCTTCATGGAAAGGGTTGGACATGAAGAGCCAAAAGAGATTCTGATAGCAACTATTTTGAAAAATATGTCACAGAATGTGAACTATTCTTTGGAAAATCTGGTTAATAAGAAAGCTTGTGTCACCAAATAAATTGCCTGTGTCAACCAGTGTGCTTTGGTGAAGCAGACCTCCTTTCTATGCTTAGACTTCCTTGAGTGAGTAGTGTATGGTTTATGTTCTGGTTCAGCCATGCTAATTTGTCACAGACAGGTGAATGGCTCTGTGGCCGGGGAAATTCAGTCAAACACTACTTTGGTCCCTGTATGTTACTGGGGAAATTTAGGGTTCCCCCTTTTGTGTCCTTAGCTTCATTAACAAAAGAATTCAAAAACAAAGCTGGGTATAGTGGTGTACACCTTGAAGCCCAGCACTAGGGAGGCAGAAGCAAGCAGATCTCTGTGAGTTTCAGGCTAACTTGCACAGCCAGTTCTTCATAATGAGACTCTGCCTCAAAAACACAAAAATAAAGACTAAAGAAGCTAAAAGGAAGGAAGGAAAAGAAAATAAAAACAGAACCACAAGGAAGCTTGGGGAAATTTTATCAAAATTTTAGAGAAAAATAATGGGGCAGGCAAGCTATAGATGTTGGCAGCTGCCTGAAGGAGGGAGACAGAGAAAAGAAAGACAGACAAGGCCTTTAAAACCAGAGTCTGAGTAGGGAGCCGATGGAAGCTTGTGAAACATCTGACAGTGGAAGGAAGAACTGTGCTTCTGAGAAGGAATGGGAACTGAGTGCCGGTGGACGGGCCAAATGACGGAGGTACCCAGTCTCTGCAAGCAGCAGTAAGGAGCTGCATGCTGCAAGCACTTCTAGCACAGGCAAGTGTCTACACTGATGGAGTGGGGGAAGAATTATGGGATGGAAATGGGCATTATCTCATTAAAGGAGTGATTATTCCTCTCCCGTTCCCATCAAGTCTTCAGGTGAATCAAATCTGGGGATACAGTGTCTTCCTAGAATGGTGATTGATAGACTTAATTGAATTAATCCTTAAGGGAAAGGATAAGAATATGTAATGTTTTAATAGTTGGAGCAGACTGGAGTGCCATCCTTCCCACACAGGAATCCTGGACTGCTTCTAGAGCTGAGAGTCCATTCTTTTAATCAGGAGGGAAAATTTGGCCTTAATTTGCATCAAGAAATCCCTAGTCCCTCTGCCTTGTATATGGTAATTTCTATCATTTTTAGATTTATATATTATTATTTTTGGTCATGTGTGTCCATGTACGTCTGTGTTGGGGTGTGTGCATGTGAGTGCAGGTGCTAGAAGCATGAGAACTCCCTGGAGATGAGAGTTACTTGGAGTTACTACGTAGTTACTGGGAATTGAACTCAGAACCTCTGAAAAATAGTGCCTCTTCATAACCACTGAGCTGTCCCTTTAGTTCAGTAACTTTATACTTTAAGGAGGGGCTTCCTTTTCTAGGGAAAGGGAGGTGAGGACCAAAGTCCAAGAAGAGGGTCTATCCCACATTGTCCTTCAAGCCTGCCATTATCTGTCTAGCTACCTAACAGATACTCTTCCCACTCAATCTGTTAAGGGAGAGGCTTAGCTCCAGTCATGCGGACCAGCGGTTGGAGGTCTCTCCCTCTTGTAGCCAATGCATAACAAGAGAAGCAACACAAGAGAGAACATGCATGACACAATGCGTCAACTTTGAAGACACAAGAGAGAACATGCATGACACAATGCATCAACTTTGAAGCTAAACATGCCACTTCTGCTCACATTTAATCAGTCAAGCGAGCCACAAGATCCTATCCAATGCCAGGAGGACAAGTGGGAGAGCAAGTGGGATGTGTCACCACATACCCATCGTGCCAAATCTCATGATGCAAAAATAAACTTAACGTATTTGTGAACTGGAACTTGAACTTACGGTGTTTGAATAGGACCCTTTAGGTGATTGGGAAGTATCTATGTTTTAGTAATTTCTCAATCTTTCCCTGTCTGCCAGATACTTTAAACCTGAAATATTACATTTCATGTGTAAAAGACTGCTATAAACAGTGAAACTCAGTATTATGCTAAAACTTGTATAGTATTAACATAGCCATGTCTTTTTAATTAACTGCACTCATGAAGAGGGAAAATGACCTTTCCTCTTCACTGGTCCTGAGCTACATGAGGGAACGTTTGGAGTCTCCCAGGGGCAGCTATGTTGACAAGCGGACTCACTTTCTGTAATACCAATTTGATGGTCTTAGCATCCCTGGGCAAGCCACCCACCACCTCTGCCTTATGCAGATTTGCATTATCTAAAGATCACTCTGCAAGCTATGTCCATTCGCATTGGCGAATACTGTTTAAATATAGCATCCATAAACAAATGATAAATAATTCATGAACATAGTTTTGTAAATTCTGCTAGGCCACACCTCTCTGGGGCATATTTATGAGCATGCGTCAGCTCGGAATCAATGTGTCTGCCAAGCTCCTCGCCTCTGAGGCAGAATTCCCACATCTAGCCCAAAATGCTGCACACGGCTTCCCTTCCCTTCAGTAGTCATCCATCATACTGTCACTTTAATTCAGATGCCGCTACTTGTTTTAATAACATGCATCTTACACAAAGACTATTGCTAACACAAGAATCTTGGGGTAGACTTTTACAACCTCATAAAACAGTGTTAACCCTCTGATCCCTGATGCTCTTTCCATGCAACAAGAGCTCAGAATGTTCTCCTTGCCCCTTCAACATCTCCCCGGCTTCCTGGTGCTTATCAATAACCTCTATTCATGGGCATTACATAGCATCAGGGCCTGACATCAATCACCACAGTAAAAATATTATTCCTCCAGCATTGCCTGGAAGAATTATGGACAGAATAAAAGTGTTATTGCAGGAATTATTTAGCAAACAATAGATGGATAAAAATGTATTAGGTAAGTGTTAAATTATATCACCTCATTACAGGGAGCTGCCTTTGGATGATGAAGGCGGCTCTCTCCCTTCCTAAGCCGTTCAGAAGAACAATGGGAAGGCCCACAAAAGATTTCAGAAAAAATATACCAGGTTGTCTCTCTATTAGGTTATCTGTTATCAAGCGGAAATCTGGGGGATGATTTAGAAAACAGTCCACCTCTTGGCCTGATTTGAATGTTAAGTCGGAATTTACGGATGAGAAGTGTGGTTTACATTTAGTTATTGGATGGAAAGATATTCTAGGAAACAGATTTTCAAGGGAGGAAGAAAATAACTAAGTGGTCTGCGTGTTCCTTGTCCCTCCACCCCAAATATGTGCCTTCTCTTCATACTGCATAAAATTGGTCTAAGTGGGGCTTTGGGAACCATTACCTTGGTGAGGGGAATGTGCATTGTAACCCTTAGGTTTTAGTTGAGTCTAGAAAGAGGACTGGCCATTCCAATATTTGTTGCCACTGCCCTCTTGACACTATTGGAAAGTAATGCTCTCCAAATATCAGATTAAGCCAATTAGTAAAATCAGACTGCATTTTAAATACTATTAAGCATTAAGGGTATCTAAACAAGGTGGAAAATGTAATTTTTTTAAAAACTAAGTAGTGTAGTGTGTTAGTGTTTTATCAGTTAATGCAGACTTTCTTTTTTTCTGGCATAATGTTAAGCGAGGCTCCTGGGATTCATTTGATCAACGTGATTAAATTATTTCCTTACTCAGCTAGAAGGAAATTACTAGTTACCAGACATTATGTGTCTGTTAATTACGTGCAATAAGCCTCTCCTATCACATCAGCCCCTGCATTCATGTTCTGTGAATTTTAAAGGCATTATCATTAAAAATTTTAAATATTGAAAAAGGATGTCTATAATTTTATTGCACATATTTAATAAATAAGAAGCCTATGAAATCAGCAGGGTGAAGTGAGTTAGTGTAGACATTTCAGGAAAGAACAAGCTCAAAGGTGCTTTTAATTTCTATTCTCACAAAAGATTATGTCCCTGTCAGCTTTCTGGGCCAGCAGGCAGGACTCCTAGAACTGAATAAAGGGACTCTGAGTCTTGCCCAAAACAAAGGAAAAACAAAATGAACAAACAAAATCTCTGTAATTGTGTCTCTTCAAAGTGGTGCCTGCTCATTGGCTGATGGGGCCAAATTTATATTTCCTCAATATCTCAATCTACAATCTGAATCTTAACTTCCTTCCTTTTTCCTTCCTTCCTTTCTTTCTTCTTTCTTTTTTCTTTCTTCTTTCCTTCTTCCCGTCCTTCCTTCTTTCTTTCCTTTTGTCTTCCCCCTCTCTTCTTGCAAAGAAAAAGGCAACACATAATGACCTTATTTTTCTTCTAACAAAATGATGCGCTTCTGTCTTATATTAAAGTGTTAATCACTCTGAAATTAGGTCTTACTGAAAGAATTGTACTCAAAGGTGCTTAATATGATCCATTTTTATGCAGTCAAAGCCGTGGGTCTTTTATTTTTATATCAGAAAGAAAAAGTAGGAGGTCAGCTCTTCATTTCTGACACCCCTATATTTCCCCAGCCTCCCTGAGCCAGGGACTCGGAGCCCCTAACAGGTTTATAGAACAGAAAGCTCTTTAGAGTCAGGGCTCACGCCAAAGCCCAGTAGGTTTTGTTTGAGCTTGAGAATCTTCATAGGTTTATGAAATCTCAACAAATATTTCAAAGACGGAAGTTGCACATTTGAAGTGGGTGATCCTATTAGACACTGAGAGATGGCCACCTTTGTTGTGTGCCCAGGCATCATTTTATGTGAGATAGAGCCGTGTCCCACTAATGCTCCAAGACATCACTTTCATGCCAGAAACAGATAGGGCTGGACCTGCTTCACGCACTTTACCTTTCACTGTTAATAATGAGTGATGGAAGTTCAGAGGAGGGGAGCTCAATGGATACTAAGCTGGAAGAGAATGACTTTTAACCAGCAACATGCCAAACTAGTTAGAGAACATGCCAGAAAAGAGTGTGTACAAAAAGACTGCCCATAGCCACCAAATCACATCATCGAGATGGTTTTCTTCCAAAGCAGCTATGACTTTCCTTGCGGAAGGAATATGGAGACCCTGGACCAAATGTTAGGGCTCCACACAAGCCCTGCGAGAGGTGGAAAAACCAACCAAGAGGCAAAAACTGGGATTCCTCTCTCCTAACCTAAGAGAAAAGAAATGGGAGCAAGCAAGAGAGTTAATTTAAATAATTTGAAAACTTAATGCATAAAATAATTATTAAAACAATTAATTCCTTTTCAGTAAAACTAACTTAAAAATCATGGATTCCTTCGTAATTTCTTTTTCACGTTCCTCTTCCTGCCTGCCTTCCCTTAGTATTTCCTCAGTTCATTTCCTCCTTCTGAGAGGGAACACTGAAAGCCCCTGCCTCTCCAGTCACTGGCAGATATATAAAACAATTAAAAATTATGGTGAGTCTTGATAAGTATTTTGAGTTCATATTAGAAGCATTCCTGATGTTTGTTTTTCTGTAAACAAGCCGAGACACCAGGGACAGAGCAATTTGTCTCCCTACCTAGCAGCTGTTGAATTCTCTTGCTGCTGGGAAGCCTTGTGGTAAAGGCCTGGTCTAGGAGTCAGGTGGAGTAATTTAATGCCCACACCAGGCTCTTTGAACAGTCCACGGCTGCTTTGAGACAGTCATACAAAACCTGCAACTAATTGTCCTGGCTCCTGAAGGCACTGACCCAGCAAGGGCTGTCTGAGCTGTTGATAGCTGACATAAAAAAAAAAAAAATCACAAACTTGGATGAACATTTCCATTTTGGCCAGAGGCGGCAATCATCCCCTCTTGGAGGAAATGTTATGGTGGCAAAGCCAATTCTGGTCCTCAATAGAAGCTTTAGCGACTATGATTATCTGAAAAGAATGGCTCTTATTCACCAGGAAATTGTGACTGATCAACAGACCCGGTTATAGAAACTGCTATTAGTCCAGCAGTAGACGCTGGCCTTGGCCTACTCGCTTCCGGTTTCAACATCAGGTCCAACGAGGGCTTCTTTGCAAGGTTTGTTTTTGTTTTTCCTCAGGAACTTGGAGTGAGCTAGAAACAGTAGAGGCAACAACTGCCAGGCATGGCCGGGTGGCTGAACAAGCCCCGCCTCAGGCTTGGCTTCTGTGGAATCTGTTGTTTCTAAATGTGGTACATCATAGTTGAAGACCCCATTGGTAATAGGGAAACAGACACTGCCTGATCTCACCCAGGGGTCCAGCTAAACCCCATGCTGTCCAGAGTCAGATTTCCACGTGGAATTGCCCATTTGTTCGGTGTGCTTTCCTGAGTCCATGGCCCTGTGTAAGCTCTAAACAGCTACAATGGCAGCCTGGCAGCTACAGAAATTCTGGAAGCCTCTGGGGCAGTCCCAGCGGCTAGCACTGGGTTCTTGATCCCGGAATTGAGTTCCTGAATACTTCATATGCGTCTGCTGCCAAATGCTGTCCTGACAAGAGAAGCTACCTACCTGGGTCTTTCTGCCACTAATAATTGAAGAAGCAACTAAAGAGTTTGATTGCTAAGAAGGCAGAAAGAAGGAACATGGAGATAGAGAAGCGAGGGCCAAGAGAGCAGGAAGCTGATAAAAGACTTGAGGACCAAGGGGAGAGAAGCTGCAGGCCCTGGTCACCAAGTCTTTAGGATAAGGTTCTCAGAGTCCAAGTGAAGAGCTTTAACGCTGGCCACTGCCAAGGTCCAGGAGTGCCTGCTCATAGGCTGACATGGGGACTCTATGATTTGAGGCACTCAAAGTACCAATACCTGTTCTTGGACTGTAACTTTAGAAGGTGACAACATGCCAGCTTTCTCCTGCCTACTGCTCTGCTCACTGCTGTCAAGCACCAAGGAAGGTAATGATATATCACATGCCAGCACGAAACACCTCCCCTGGTTTTTTTCCAGGTAGAGCCAAGACCCTGAAAACACTGGCTGATAACACTTCCTGCTCTGGCCTTCATTTTCTCTTTTCCATCTTTCCCTCTTTCTTCCTTCCCTCCCATCTCCACTCCTCCTTTCATTGTCTTTATTGTTGCCATGCTTGAGAAAGGACTCAGTAAACAGGAATTTATTCACTTGTGTTCATTAAGTAATTCCTCAATGCTGGTGTCCAAGATACAGAGTGAACAGAAAGCACCCTGCTGCTCACGTCCTGGTCCTTGGAATCCATGCTGCCATGCATTTTTAGCTCAACGTTGATTCCATCCATGCCCACAGCTTTTAAGGATGTGTTTCATTAGCATGTCCACCAGATTCTAACACACATATTGTTCTTGACCTCTCTGAAGCAAGAACCAGGTATTTTAGAATTTGGTGACTTAAAAAAAAAGACTTTCTATCAGTAAGGATAAAACACACATAGTTAGGGAATTTAATTGAAATTTTCAATTGTCTATAATGTCAAATTTTCCGAGCAACACATCTAAGATCGTCTTAACCTATGCCTTGAGAGAGAAAGATCCTGAACTGGTACCAAGGCATGGCAATTCCAATTTATTGCTACCATGTAATCCATGTGTGATCTTGATCACCAATAGCCTGTTCATCCAGGTGGTATTTTACCACTGGTCTTTGATCAATAAGAGGATCAAGAAAAATGGCATGTTCAGTACGGCATTTTCTCAGAAAATCAGGAAACAATCTATCTCATGGCCCAGAAATACCACTTTTGGGTATATACCCAAAGAATGCTCAATCATACCACAAGGACATGTGATCAACTATGTTCATAGCAGCATAATTTGTGATAACAAGAACTTGGAAACAACCTAGATGCCCCTCCACCAAAGAATGGATTAAAGAAAATGTGGTACATTTATACAATGGAGTACTACGCAGCTGTAACAAAATGACATCTTGAAATTTGCAGGCAAATAGATGGATCTAGAAAAAAAATACTAAATGAGGTAAACCAGACCCAGAAATCCAAATATAATATCTACTCACTCATGAGTGACTTTTAGACATCAAGCGAAGAAAAACCAGCCTACAGTTCACAACCCTAGAGAATCTGGACAACAAAGAGGACCCTAAAAAAGACATACATGGATCTACATAGGAAGGAGAAAAAGACAAGATTTCCTGAGTAAATTTGGAGTGTGGGGCACAAGAGATGGTAGAAAGGGACAGGGAGGAAGAGAGGGGAGCAGAGAAATATGTACAGCTCATTAAAATAATAAAACACACACAAAATGCCAATATTAAACAGATCCCTCTTTCATATAAGAGACAAACAATATATGTGTGTGCATATAATTCATAAGGAATTTATATGAGTGAAGTCAAGTGGTAAGAGGAATTGTTAGAACCCAAAATATGAATTTTAAAAAATTACTAATCATAACATTGTGGTTGGGATAAAAAAAAAACCAGTAAATAATGTACACCAAGAGATAGAAAACAGCTAATTGAGAAGCACCGCAGCAGTAGAAGCTTCTTAATAAATATCCATAAATGAAAGAACTCTAAATGAATCAATAACTAATAGGGAGATAACCCAACCCCCACCCCCCAGTTAGACATCTCTTGCCACCAAATGAAACCGCCATTGCCAAAAATGGGTTATATCTAATAGAATTGTTGACCAAAGGGACCTCATGTAAATCTCCAAAAAACCAGACTATTGCCAAGGTCATTGGTTGCTCTACACAAAAATGATGGTAAGGCCCTTTTACTGAAGACAGTATCAACATAATTGATTCATTGAGGAAAAGACAAGTTGATGCCTACCAAGAGCCTTTATCTCTATTACTAGTGCTTATGGGACTGGAAGGCATGCTGAGCACTATCAGAGGGGAGGGCAAGGTAACACCAACAAAGCTATAAACCCTTCAGTGTACAATGGTGACCTGCCTACATGATACACTGAAGCAACAGTCGCACAAACGTTGGGAGAGGAACCAACCATTATCTCACTGAATTTAAAGCCTCTTTCCATGAGCTGGAATTCAAGCCTGGCAATGCTCTGGTGGCCAAGAACTGGGACTGGATAGGTCATGGACCTAGGGGAAAACAAAACACTGTTGTTTTGCTAAAGAAATATGTCATGACTCATATGCTATATCCATAAATCAGGAGCTTCCTCCTGCAAAGTAGTGAACAAATATAGAGATTCACAATTGAGCAATGTTCAGAGAGTGAGAGACCTTGGCACACTCACTCCTAAATGGGAGACCTCCATCAAACCTCTCCCCTGAGGGCTCAGAGAACTTTGTGGAAGAGGAAACAAAATTATTGTGAGAGCCAGTGGGGATGGATGTAACCAAGTAAATAATACCTTCCAGATACAACAGGACTAACAAACATATAACACACAGAGAAAGTGGCAACATGTACAGGGCCTGGACAAGTCAAACCCAGAGGTGGTCACAGAGGAAATGTGGACATGATCTCCCATTACTAACCAAAAGGCTACCTCCAATTGAAATTGCTCAGAAAGGAGTAATTAGCTTTCTCTAATACACTTTTGCCGCATATAGAAGCCATGCTTAGGGGCAGGCTGCATGTCCAAGAATGGGCAGCCAACTCAAAATAAACTCAGATATTTTTGCTTCAAAAAAAAGAAAGAAAGAAAAGAAAAGAAAGAAGAAATATGGCATGTGAATATAATTAATTAGATCTGTATCTTTTGATGTTAAGGGTTCTACAAATTAAAATTCTGTGATTCAAAGCCACATATTAGATAGAATCCCTTGAGTTTTGATTTCCAACAAATGAGCACATTCTGAGATTACAAGGATGTCTTAATTTTAGGAAAATTTCTCAGAGAGTGGGGCTCTTGGACTAACATTTAAACCAAAGCATTCTTTACTAGGCATTTACAAAAAGGGACATTTTACTTCAACTGTCAGAATTTGCTTTAGAACATTCTCCCACCATCATCTAGTCATTGCAGACCAGCCTTACAAATAGACACTTACCACCATGGAATGATATCTGCTTATTACCTCTGCCACCTTAGAAAACCAGCTAGATGCTGATGGATCATGGACCAATTATCAGCTTCCATTTTTGCAAGGCTAAAGGATGTGGTAATCACCCACTTTGGCTTTGTTCGTCTATTAATTGAACGGGTTAACCATTTCAGTACGAGGAGTGTCAACTTGCTCGACAAACCTTATCCATTTTGCCTTCTACAGGGAGCCTGCTTCC
The DNA here is from genome assembly GCA_001685075.1 of Bramus lutescens. Lineage (NCBI taxonomy): Eukaryota > Metazoa > Chordata > Mammalia > Rodentia > Cricetidae > Bramus > Bramus lutescens. The sequence continues at coordinate 663,247 of LOEQ01000257.1, read as the reverse complement.
ATTTTTGCAGCCTGGTGATGGCATGCCCTCCCATACCTGAAGTCCAAAGCTGTCAGCCACGGGAGTAGAAAGCACATATTCTTGTTGCTTTGTGCATAATTGCTCTTCTGTCAGGTACAGTTTGCTTTTGGGATTTATATTTCATTTCATATCTTTTAACAATCAACCCTAGAAAGGCTTTCTTTCTGCCTAATGCATGTTGTTTCTATGGCTGAATTTTGGGTCCTTCCCTCTCTAGAGATTTGCCTTGGGTATCTAATTGGAAAGTCCCATTTTCCTCCTACTTGGACTCATAATCAGATTCCTGTTCCCTTCAGTTTGTGTTTCCCAATTTGGAACATAACTACAGCCCTTAGGATTTAGTTTACAATTCTTGAAAAATAAATATATTTAAAAACACTATTGATAATCCTTTTAGCATCCTGTTTCTTTTTCAAACATCAAATGTTCATATATGCTTATAACACACAAAGCATTATTTATAATATCAAAAATGTGAGATTTAGTCTTTGTCAAAGTATTAGTGAAATTTAAATTATGTTAGCATTAGAGAGTCAAAAGCCACAATAACGAGGTGTATAGACATTATTAATGAATATACCACATAAAGTAAAATAGAATCATAAGCATCCTGTATGACTAGTTGACTTATGTGTCCCATAACCTTCATGATTTCAATCTCTCTTACTGCCTGCTTTGCTATGAGAGTTGAAAGTAAGGGTATATTTTCTTTTCTTAGTATAGATACCCTTCTGAATTTTCTAAGATGAATGTAATCCAAGTGTGAGTATTTATTGATTTTTATAAAAATTTTGAAAATCAATAAAAGCCAAAAGGAAATAAGACTTCTGGGACAGGCAGTGGTGGCATACACCTTTAATCCCAGCACTCGAGAGGCAGAGGCAAGCAGATCTCTGTGAGTTTGAAGCCAGCCTGGTCTATAGGACAGGCTCCAAAGCTACAGAGAAATCTTGTCTCAAAAAAAAAAGAAAGGAAGAACAAAAGAAAGAAAGAAAGAAAGAAAGAAAGAAAGAGAGAGAGAGAGAGAGAGAGA
>LOEQ01000257.1:621991-662141 GCA_001685075.1 Bramus lutescens | reverse complement strand
AAAGAAAAGAAAAGAAAAGAAAAGAAAAGAAAAGAAAAGAAAAGAAAAGAAAAGAAGACCTCTTCTAGTTCAAGTTTCATGTGTACAATGGGCAGTAAGTCTTGACCCATTCAGCATCAACTGTGGAGCTTATCCAATTACAGATAGTAACCTCCCAGACAGCAGGTCTTTAGCTGCAGTAATAATTCCTACAGTCATAATTCATTTATTCTTTGCTCACTGCTTTGTATGACATGGGTGCAGAGTTAATTAAGCTTTACTCTTTCTCTAGTATAATATCTACATTTCCCTATGAATGCTAAGACTATAGCCTATATTAAGTCAGTGTTATAACTTAAGTTTTGATGCCTACTGTAGACTTTGGTGTGGTTCACAACTCTTTCTCTCTTCCACATCTACATCCCTGTCATGTGACTATGTAGTTTCTGCCCCTCCTGGAAATATTAGGTATTTCCCCACTCATTGACTTCAGGCTTGTTTGAATGTCTTAACTCCTAATATAGGCACATGTATCTCACAAAAAGACCCTTGAAATGTGCTCACTCAGATCAGTTTTCTCTAGAACTTCTGTTGGGCTTATGAGAAGATAACATCTGGATTAGTTTACTGACAACACCATGATGAAAAGTGCATGGGAAACATCTGAACTGAATCTGCAGTTTGAAGTCATGCTTAGATGGGCACAGACTATGAGGAGATAAACAAGCATCGCTCTAATTTATCGAGCTCTAGACTGGATTTTTTAAAAAATACACCATCATTCTGGACTTAGATCCTCAGGAACAGCATGGTTATGGTGTGTTAAATTGCATTATATTTACAAATATAAAAGAGGCTCATAGAAATTGATAAAAGTTGAAAAATTACAGGGCTGGAGATACAGCTCAGCAGTTACGAACACACACTACTCTTCCCGAGGACCCAGGTTCAATTTCCAGCTCACAGCCTCCTATAACCCCGGTTCCTGCATATCAGACACCCTCTTCTGACTTCTGTAGGCAAAACCACACATTCACATAAAATAAATTAAAAACAAGTATTTCTTTAAAAAAAAATTGGATAGTTAAAGTATACCAGTGATCTCATCATAATCATATAAGGGAAGGCAGCATTGATTATTCATTTCTGGGAAGGGATGAGGCAGGCCTAAAGTTTAAGAGCACAAAGGAACAGGAGAATGTCTTCAAAGCCAGTTTGGCCCACGTTGAGACTTGATCATTAGAAGAGAAGCCCAGTTCTAAGATGGGCATAATATCTCCATACACTAACCATCTCAACCTTTCCTGAGAACGTAGAGGGAGAGCCAGTGCCTGATGGCAGATTGGGTGAAGTGTAACTAAAAATATTTGTGTAGGAGAAAGTATGAGTAAGCTTCAGCAAAAGACACATTTCATAAAAAGGGTGGGAAATCGAAATGGTTTGTTCCTACTTTTCACGATTCAGACTGTTGACGCAGAAGAAAACTCAAATCACCTGGATATTATTTAAATCAGTAAGTGGAGGTCAGACCTCAGCATGCTTCTGTAGACTGGGGAATTACACTTGAGTTTATGAATACCTCCAACCACCCCAAGAAACAATCCGAATGAACTTTTCTTGTTCAATTTGGAAGTGAAAATGTGTGCTTTTAAGACCCAATGACTCAAGCAATGAGGAGAAGGGTAGAGATGTCAGGGAGAGGAAACAAGGCGTGACTTCCACACCCAGAAAAAAAAAAAGGAAGAAAGTACCTGTTACTTCATTCCGTTGATTGAGAGTTATTCCCTTGATTTGGAACCACTTCCCCCCCTCCTTTTTTTCTGAAAATAGTAGCAGTACACTGATCTAACATGGCCTAATGGGCTATACTTTTAAGAAATGACTGTCTGCTTTTGGTAAAATTTGAACAGGCCCCAGCACAAGCACACCAAAATGAGAAACGCTAGCTAAAGGCTGACCATTTGTGTCGGCATGTACCAGTGTGATTAGTGCTTCTGCAACCATTTGCACCTAGCCTATCTGCATTTTAATCATTTTCTTGTTGTGCCAATATTGTTTGCATACGAGTAGGTTTATAATTTATGATTTTTATTAAAAGGTGTCTGTGGAAAGGAGATTTACCACGACTCTTCAGAAAATTAAATTTTTAATCAGCTGTAGAAATTCATAGTCTTTTCTATATATGGGGCGGCTTATTACAATGATCCAAGCCAACCAAATACAACAAATAAACTTGTCTGTCTATTGTGAATTCGTAGAAGAACAAGCATATGTTTTGAACATCGTTACAACTAAATTAGCAGACGCAATAAGCCATGCTTGACGAACAAAGTAAAAATGCAGAAACAATATAGCATAATTACTATTTGCATTTAAAGTGTACACTACCCTTTTCTAATGCTCTGTAGTAATAGTAAAGTCTAACATTTCCTGAGTTATTTTTGTCTCAGTAAATAAGAAGATTATCTCAGTTAATCTTCCTAACAACCAATGATATAGATACTGTTATTATACCATTTTCTATATGAACAAATCCAGGTTCTTACAGATGGAATACCTTGCCAAAAGTTACAGAATATTCAACATGAACAAAGCTTCAAGCCTGGGACATCTGACATTATTGAATAAACTTTCTGATTTGCCTGTATTGTTAATCAGCATTTTGTATAGATGTTCATTTTGACAATGCAGCACTCCGTTTTATCTCCAGCAGAGAGAGTCCTATTGCTGTGAAGGAAATCATGCTTCACTACATATTTCATGAATGCATTATAAAGGGATAAACAAAGTATTTATCCAACACAAAATATATCACATATATTGTTCACCAAAATAATGACCCCTGATATGCAGTGGCATGCCAAAGGTTATTCTTTATTTAATAGTTTTGCAATTGAATAAACCTTTAAAGGTCAAGTATTATTGTTATTGGTGTTCAAATTTGCAGAATAGAATACTTCAATGATTCATAAAATTTGATGAATGCAGTTAGAGACAGCGCCTGGAAGTTCCATACTTTGGTCACAGAGCCTGAACTGTAACCATTCATTTCTTCATTTCCATTGCAAATATTTCTTGGTATGAAGGTAAAAGAATCACCCACACAGACATAACTCTGCTCTCACAGGGCTTACGTTCCTGTTGGGAAACAGAGAAACAAAGTGAAGTCCCCTTCTTAAAATAATAAATGCCATGCTGAAGAAGAGATGATAACAGTGACAACACAGAAGTAGGTTTTCCAGGTGAAGAAACCGGTGACATCCCACCTTCTCATTAGATTAATACTGCAGCAGGAGCAGAGCTGGTCTCATCCAAGGTGCGGCAGATGCCGTGGTTGGTTGTCTGATCGCATTTTTGACTTCACAGTGTGGACAAGTATACTCGCAGAATTCACAAATTTTGATTACCTGCTATTTACCAAGGGATTAGAGAAAATGAGATACTGCACATATACATTAAAGGTAATGCATGATTCACATGTACTAGAACTACAGGAGGATGAAAGAGAATGGCTTTATCTATGTACCAGTCTAGAAGTGAAGATCAACCATCAGTGCAGAAGGGTGAGTCCCTGGAGGGTAAGACAAGTTTCCTGGGAGAGGAAAGCTTATAGTTGGAGTTTCAAATTGATGTTTGGTTAGAGAGAGACCTGCTTGTCAGTCCTGGAGGACCATGGGCCTGCCGAGAGCAGGGTCAAAGCCTGTCCTCTTTATTCCACTCCATGTGTCTATTTGTTGTGATTATCTTCTTCAAAGCATTTATCCACAAAGTATTTTATTAATACTTTCACCAATTCGTACTCATGGGTATACCTGCTATGCCTTTTCCAGAGAGTCCTCCAATGGCAGGCAGAGCTACAAACAGCACAGTAACATACAATCTTAGGCTAAGGCAAATGTGGGCTTGCTGTTGCCATTCCTTCAGCCATGCTATCTTGGGTGTATGGTTTAAACTTACTAAGTCTTCATTTTCTCCCTTGAGAAGTGGGTTACTATACTTGTTCCACTTACTTCTCAGGACTAACATAGAGTTTCACTGAAGATATTCTTGATATGGAATAACGCAATCGACAGACTTTAGCATATTCGGTATTACTGAGGGCTTGAAAACCATACTTTCCTAAGAGTGGATCACAAGAAAGAATGACATCTTATGGGTATTTAAGAAATCTTCTTATGCAAGCCTTTAATTTTATCATCAAGGAAAACTGAGGTTAGTGTGGCTTAAGTCTAGACTTCCAGGGGTTTTCCTTTTACACATTGCTGGGTGGACTGGGTATTGTACCCACAGCAAAGTAACATGTAGTGTGGGATTCCCCTCTGTATGCTGTGAATACCATTGGTTAATAAAGAAATTGGCTTGGTCTGATAGGATAGAACAGAGCTAGGTGGGGAAAACTAAACTGAATGCTGGGAGAAAGAAGGGTAGACTTGGGGCGAAGCCATGGAGCCACTACCAGAGACAGATGTGCTTAAATTTTCCTAGTAAGCCACTACCTCATGGTGATATACAGATTAATAGAAATGGGTTAAATTAATATGTAAGAGCTAGTCAATAAGAAGTTAGATATAATAGGCCACACACTGATTTAATTAATATAATTTCTGTGTAATTATTTCAGGGGTCTGGGAGGTTGGGAAATGAACAAGAGGTCAAGCAGTCTTCCCACTACAAACATGGTCATGAAGCCTAAGGAAAGAAGCAGAGATGTTCAGTTAACTTCGTGGTCCCAGCTCAGAGCTTCTCATTCTGTCTATTCTGACAATATTTTAGCGTGTGTCTGTGAAGCATCACCACCTCCTACCCTAAGCACTTTCCATGTGGCAAGCAGTAAGACTTACAGCAGACTAAACCAAGAGAGTGTTATCTACCTAAACTGTTTTTCTGACTTAATAAGAATTTTTCATCTACAGCAAGCCATTTTAAAATATTGTCTATACACAAACAGTCACTCTGAATAATCGCTCTGCACACAGTAAATGTCACCTCTCTAAATCACAGGAGACCTAGTCAGCAAAGCACAGGAGGCTCCATAACAGTTTAAACTCCAGCCTCCCATTCATTATGGATGTGTTTATAAATCTCAGAGGGCACCCTTCTGCCTCATAGGAAATCCAAAAATGGTACCGTTGTTTGTCAGGGTGACACGTCCCGGATGTTGAAATCTTAGCCATCTTTATTCTACCCGGACCTCATTTGGCTCTAAAGTGGGTGGGTCAGCCAAGGTTGTTGTCAAAGATGTCATTTTTTTTTATTATTGCTAATGCCTGGAAAACTCTGTTCCAGAAAAAGTGTGAGTCTTTGAAAACTGGGGGGGGGGTGTTATGGATGGATATAGGAGCTTTCTTTTTGTTTTGTTTTTATTTTGTTTTGTTTCATTTCTTCCCCTGCCACCCACACGCCATGCCTTTACCTTGAATAAATTACCTTCTCTACAAAAGTGCTTCCAAGTTCCTCACATGAGGGAAGCAAAAGACAGCTGACACAGCAATGGCATTGAGAAACTCTGCAGCTGTTCCCATCTGTCTTGGTTAGTATGAATACTTTAGCATTAAGTGGAAAAAAGGAGAATCCATCAATAGTTAATAAGTGACCTTAGGATGGGATTTCAAATTCACCACAATTACACCCAAGTGTCAGAGAACACACATGGGACACTATCGATAGATTGGAGCACAAGAGCTGGGGATGGCAAATTTAAATACCATCAGAAAAAGAACTGGATATTATTTTTAATGAGAAAATATGGTCACCATGTCTACAAGCCCATACTTGAAGCCCAAATTTTCAGCTAAGAATGATTAGGGAAAGCGAGCATAATCTAAGAGAGAAAATAAGAACCAAGCTAAAATTCTATCATGGCTATAAAAAAGTAGATCTCAAATTCAAAGGCAGACTGTATTTATAGGTGGAAATGAGATTAGGCAAAGCATTAAAAGGAAATATGTTTGTGCAGATATGCTCAACATGAATTGTCATCAAGGAAAAGCAAATTAAAACCACAATGAGTTATCACTACAGCAGAATGGCTAAAATTAAAAAGACTATCAACACCAAATGCAAATCAACTAGAATTCTCTCCTACTGATAGGAGAGCAGAAGGGTGCAGCTGCTGTGGAGAAGTATTTTTCAATCTTGTGAAATATTACAGACGTACCATATGACCCAACTATTTCATCTCAGGATTCTTACCTTAAGATATGAAATATGTACTTTGTAAAAAGAAGCACTTGCCCAAGAATGTTCAAAGGTGTCTTTATGCACATTGGCAAAGTATTAGATGAAACTGGGATATCCATCAAATAGGGGGAAAGAGGTTGATGAATATTGTGACATATTCATACAACAGAGCACCATTCCACAATATAAAGACACGAATCTCAATTACAAGTGCATGGGTGAGTGTCATAAATATTATGTGGAGCAAAATAAAAGACAAAAGAGTTTGCAATATGTTATTCCCTTTATGAGTTTCAGAGATAGATAAAACTAGTTAAAGTAGATAGATATTAGATTAGAATTCATAACCAAAGTTCTCTCTTGAATGGGAGATATAAATGTGTGAAATAAATGGGAAGAAACTTTCTAGGGAGGTTATGATGCTTGGTGTTGCTCTATGCAGGATGTATGCAATTACATTTCAGATATAAGTCCTAGGCCATATGCATTTTTCACATTCATTTTTTATATTATGTCATTGCATCATATTATATGTTCACAGTTATTAAGCCTTACTGTTCAAATTTTATGCCACTGGACACATATATTCTGCCTGGAAAGCTCTCAGAGCTTCTAAGTCCCAGGCCGTAGCTAGACCTACTAAGTTATACTGTAAAATTTAATAAAAAGACCAGAAAGTTCCTATTTACATAAATCTAATCATGGCCAAATGGTGAAATTCCTCTCACTTCACCTACACACCACCAATGTTACTAATAGAGTACTTCTAATAAGTCATCCTTTGGCCAAGAAGTGGACACATCTCTTATCTTTGAGTCTAGATTATAAAATATTGAAAACCAGCAGGAGATCACTGATGGTGACAAATGATACTATTTCATGCTTGCTGATGTTATTAGCTTCTGACTGTGAGTTCCAGCTTTGAATTCAGGGAACCTGAATGTTTCCAACAAGTTAAATTTGCTGGGTGATGATCAGACTTAGATTCTGTTGTTTACAGCCCCAAATCTTAATAGATCCCCTATTTATGTCATATAGGCACTTATGAACACTAAATTGGTATTTTTTCCATTGCATAGCAAAAAGATCTCTGTGGTTTGTTTTTCTAGAGCTAAGAGAAACTAATTTAGGGAGCACTATAGACCACTGTTAGAGATGACACTGGTATATACTCGCATGTCATTTATCAACATAACCTCAGAATTCTTGAGTTTCAAAAGCCCATTTCCATAAGAAAATTACACTTGGTAACATATTTACATTAATTCATCTCTATATTTTATTTTCAAAAATTAAAAGTGTAGAAAAATACTAGAAAAAATTAAAAATGAATCACTGAATGAATGGTGAAAATTATTTAGAATCTAGGTGTCTGTTAAAATTGTAAAATGTATTTCTGAGAAGACTATGACATTTGGGTAGATTTGGGAGTGAAATTATTATTCTATAGAATCAGTATGGAAGTTCCACAAAAACATGAAAATAAATCTACCATATGCTCCAGACATACCATCTTGAGTATTTATTTCAAAGGACTCCATGTGAACATATCACAGAGATACCTACACATTCATATTTAATGCAACCCCATTCACAATGAAATTATAAAACCAGCTTATATGTCCAACAACAGAGGAACAGATGAAGAAAATGTGGTTCATATGCACAATGGAGTTTCTTTCAGCCATAAAGAGATACACTGCCTGCAGGAAAAAAGAAATGGATGTAACAGGAAATAATCATATTAAGCAAATTCATTCAGTCTCAGACAGACATCACATTTTTTTCTCTCATCTGTGCTTTCTAGAGCTTACATAGACATATAAAGTCATATATGTATATATGAAAGGAAACTCAATCCAAACTGTATAATAGAATAAATGGGACTATCAGAAGGAGGAAGCAGATAAAAGAAAAGGACAGCAATTATATTCTTGAGTAATATATAACTCTCTATAAAACTCAATACAACAAAAAGTAGAACAGAATAACAAAATCAAGTTATTACTCTGGCAGAAAACTGACCACTGTATGACATAACACAGGTCATTTTTAATATTTTTAATTGTATACATAGAAAATCAAAGATTTTGTATAAAAAGTATAAAACTTCTAAGCATTATTTTATTATCCAAATGAGCATTGGGACAGCAAAATAAGCCATCTGCCTTTTTAATATAATAAAATTAGTTATAATTGGATATATTTCATTGGTTTTTAAGAAATACAAATGATTTAAAACAAGTAGACTTATCAAACTTACTAACTTTTTTATTAAATGTGACTTGATTGCTAACTTTAAAAATCAAATAACAATTTTTTTGTTTAGCTTGTAATTCTATCTATAAATGAGAATTTTTGTTTTGTTTTGCTTGGTTCTTTGAGACAGTCTCACCCCCTAAACTTGCCTGGTGTGGAACTTCCTGTGTAGACCAGGCTGGGCTCTTTTTAATTGCCTACCCAGAATTCGGTTTGTTCTGGATTTCAAGGCATCCAATCAAAATGCTCCATTTCCTCACTTTCCTCACAGCTACAAATATTAATACAGAGTTAAAACTAGAAATCAATGACTTGGTAGGAATGTTTGAAAAGTTCCTTAAGGACTGGCAACATCGGTGGTTCACTTTCTGTTTCCAGTTCCCCTTTCTTCTGTGCAGAATATGCATACGACATAGGTTTTAGCTTCCAAGCTTGAGGGACTGAAAGGCTGTTGGCAGTTAAGAGTGAGTTCTGCTTCCAGAGACAGAGTTCAGTTACCAGCATCCACCTCAGGCAGCTCAAAGCTTCATATGATTCCAGCTTCAGCTCTGGGGAATCTGATGTCTCTGGCTGCCCTGGCCTCACATCCATTTGACCATCACAAACACACACATATACATGCATATTATATGTAATATATATTATATAGAGAATGTAAAATGATAAAAAAAATCAATCATTAATTTTTTTAAAAGGACTATGAAGTTTGGTTGGAATCACAAAGCTTTATTCAATATGGGACCCTAAGGCACACCCATCTATAATTTTAAGTGATTGTAAATAGGTGGAAAAATGACTGAAGTTTTGGAGATGTTTACAAGTCTTCAAACTTTTGTTTTCTCATATCTTCTGGTTTGAAGGGTTTGACCTTACAACCATAAAATATCAGAGTACAAAGAAAACTTGGACTATTTTAGGCAACAATCACACATTTAGATGGATGCTCCCTTATCTGAAATACTTACGAGCAGAAGTGTTTGAGATTTACTTTTGTAGATTTTGGAATTTTAAACATGAAACAGAGGGTGGGTAGAATCAAAGTCTAAATACAAAAAAACTCATGTTTTGTATACATTTCAAACCCACAGTCAAACCTAAGCTTACACTGTATTTATAATAATCTTATTTATGATGAGCAATTTCTCATTTTTGCTATACTGTCATGCCACTGCACAAAAGGCGTTGGATGTGGAGCTTTTTCAGATTTTAGATTTGAGACTTGAGAGGCCCCAACTGCATTATAAGGGGAAGTGAAACCTAGAGAGTGTCAATGGTTTGCTCAAGACCTACTAGTATTTATCAAGGATCCATTATAATCAGTTTTTATCAGGGGCACATCATTATACCTGTCAGAGCAACAGTGCCCTGTGCTCTAGATGACCATCTTCTTCCCAGCAAGCTTCTGGTGCCTCTTAAAGCATTGCTTTCCCTGTTTAAATGTACAAAGAAGTATAGAACTAATATATACTTTAATAATAAAAATACCAGGGAGAGAGGCTTGTCTTTTTAAACTTCACTATACATCCCATAATAAATACAGGCTGACAGGACGTCAATGATCATTTGGATTCTGTGTGTGCGTGTGTGTGCGCGCGCGCGTGTGCGTGCACGCAGGCATGCATTTTGAGGAGAGATAGTGGTAGTGTGAAAGCCATTTTTAGAGAAAGCAACTCAAACTGCTGAAAGGGAATGATGGCTGACAAGCATTTCTTTTATTAAATAATCTAGTTTACTAATGCTTGCAGGCAGACTGAGGGGACCTGGCTAGGTTAAAATATGACAACCACAATCAAAGCCCAGCTGTGCTCTGAGTCAGAAGGGTTCGAGTGAGAAGGCCTTTCCTCCAGGAGCTCCACCAGGCCAGCACATTGTCTGTAGACAGCTGCCACTCTGCTCTACCGGAAGGGCATTTCAGAAAAGGGGAGACTTGAACTGTTCCGAAGGCCTTGCGAGATCTACTGCTTGTGTGCACCGGAGAGAGCCAGAAGCACAGAGGCCTGGGAGGAGCTGACAGCTGAGAGCAAAGCACAAGAGCAGTTGGGAAAAAGACACTTGAGTAGCCAACTTGCCTATTTCTTAGATGCTTACAGGGGATATAGGCATGCTGGGGCTTTTTTGTCATAGCAATTACTACTGAGGTTCTCCACTGCAGTGATCCATGGGGATTTGATGAAAAGGTTAATAGCATCTCTCAGATTTACAGGGTGCAACAAGGAAGATGGCGCATTCCCCCAGTGTGAGGGATAATGTCACCTATGTGAGCTGAACAGTCCACATTCATTACCATCCATTGGCCAAATGGCCTGAGTTGTAACCAGCCTTGGAAGGCAATCTGTCAACAGTTGAGCATCACACAAAGAGTAGCCCGGGCGACTGGAAGGGAGAAGCCGGGAGAGCTGGCAGACTCTGCTACAGCTGATGAACCTTCCCAGAAAGGCAAGGTCCATCAGTGGCTGCAATTAAGACAGCTAAAAGTGAGGTGACAATAAACACACAGACACTGGAGCGCAAATGTTTAAAGCTAAGTGCGGTACCATCCCCACAGGCATCTGACTGGAGCTCTGTGCAAAGCTGCTGTTTCTCACTCGCTCATTCTTACGCAGAGTTTGGGGAAAGCTGTTTCTGTTTGTGTAAATATGCGACTGTAATTGACTCCTCCGTTTCAGAACCTATCAAAGGCAGAAAGGGGGATCGCTGACATTTCAAAGACAATAAACACATTTGATGCGATGCTTTATGATTCTCCCCAATGTTTTTAACCCACAACTGAAGAAACAGATGGTTAGGTTTTCTAGGAAGCTTGAAACACAAGTTGAGCCAATATTAAACTGCTCCGCTACGAAACAGGGCAAATCCATTCTGGTTTTTCTTTCTTTCTTTTTTCTTTTCTTTTTTTCCAAATAGAAACCTACCAGAAGGATTTAGCTTCCCATGAAAACTTGAGACAGGTACCAAAAAGACATCTGCACAGGAGAAGGACATGCTTTGCTGAACCAGGTGCATTTTATTTTTTTCTGGCACAAAGATTTATGAAAGAAGTATACCCATATTTCTCCATATACAGTAATTGGAACTCATTATGCTAATTGTATTTCCATTATCACTAATTAACAATCAGAGTGACCTGGCCCACAGTCTAATTTGTCTCTAATCTGTTTTTGTAAAGGGAGTTTTACCCTGTCATTTCAAGGTGATAATTCTATTCAGTGCAACTTTATGAATTGCCCAAGGTAACACTTTTGATACTCAATGCTGTCCTCTTCCAAGTGTTTAGGTGAAATGGGGAAGCGAATGGGTACACCTAAAAGTGACTCTCTTGTCTGCTTGTTTCCCCTTGTACACAAAAGGTACATACTTCATGCTCTTGAGTAGACTGGATTTCTAACCTAAGCAGTGGAGACTCCCTCTTATTTAGTCTCCAGATTTCAACAACAAAACAAAACAAAACAGGACTGGGTCTATGAAGCAGATGACATTTGTCACCAAGAAATGTGTGTTCCAAGTAACTTCTCATGATTAGCTAACACCTTACACATATTTCCATACAACAAATATTCTATAAAGAGAGAAATGACAGGTTTGGGTCAAATGAGGCAACAAATGGATATAGGGGTTCATCCATTGTTTTCCTGTGCAGAGTTTATGCTTATTATTTTTGGGGTAAAAATATCAGTGGGTAGTATGGATGGGAGGAGCTAGACTGGGGACAAACATTTTGAGTTCCAGTCTAATTTAATTCCTTGATTAATAGAAAGCATGACTCTGTCTGAACTTCAGCTCCCTCATCATCACAACAGAGGCAAGGCACCTAATAGAATATAATAGAATATAGAATGGAGAAGTAATAAGGAACAATGACGTAGTAAGCAATTGAGTTTATGTACAGATGCCATCCAAAAAGAGTGACCACCCTGGGAAAAGCTTCACTTTCCATAAACATATATTTAATTTTGAAATTTTATTGTGTGTGTGTGTGTGTGTGTGTGTGTGTGCTATGTGCAAATGTATGAGTGCATGTACCATGGTATATGTGGGGAGGTCAGAGGAAAACCTGAGTTATTTATCTCCTTCCACTATGTGGGGCCCAAGGAATAAACTTGGGTCATCATGCTTGACGATGAGCAACCTCACCAACACCTTTCGTGTGTACTTATTTGAATGGACTATGGTTCCTTCTTCATAGAGCTGTTTGTCAAACTAAATAAAAATTAACATACATATAATGCTTTCTAAATTCCTGACATATGATGAGCATAAACAAAAGACAAGGTGCTAGAGAAGAGATCGTGCTGATGTAGCTGGTGAACATTGAAACATTCTATATGCGTATGATGCCTTGTTTCATTTTGAGGACTGAAAGTGAACATTATGCTCTTTAGCAAATGTGAAAAAATATGTTGAGAGCAGTGGTAAATAATATTGGAAGGAAATCATAAAAGGAAGAGAGAAACAGAGACTGGGTGGGAGGGAAGGAGGAAAGGAAGTGAACTATGAAAATTTCAAATATCTGATTTTGTGACTGAGGATATAGCAACGATTATATCTTGCCTGCTATGTGCAAGGCCTTAGGTTAAATGTTCAGCACAACTTTACAAAGCAAAAAGTCATCATCATCATCATCATCATCATCATCATCATCATCATCATCATCATGAGATACGTTCTCACTGTATAACCCTGGCTGGCTATGAATTTGTTATGCAGATGAGATTGGTGTTTAACTCATAGAGAAATATCTGCTTGCTTATCTCTCTCTCCCTGGTGTCAGAATTATAGGTGAGTCACCAAGCCCAATAAGAAATTGGTTTTAGAAAACACATCTCAGAGCTAGAGAACTTTCTCAATGGGTAAGAGTAGTTGCTACGCAAGCGGGAGACCCAGCCCCCAATTAAAAAGTTGAATGTTGCTGTGCATGCATTGGTAACCCCAGGGAGTAAAGGGAGAGGAGATAGCAGGATCTTTGGGCTTGATGGCCATTGGGCTGGCTCCGAGTTTAGTAAGAAATGCAATCACAGAGAATAAAGTGCTAGAGTGGGACACCTAACATGCTCTTCTCATCCTCAACCTTTGCAAGTCTACGTGCATTGTATATATACCACAGTCAGGAGCACCATACACATTCATACCCACATACACAACAAAAGAGAGAAGAAATGATATATGCTTCTGGAGACATCGTACCATATCCAGTGGCAACATTTGATCCAACATCTTAGCTGTGACTTCCAATTTGGGTGAGCCATCCAGCCATGATGGCCTTGAATGCTGTGAGCTCACCAATCTTAGCTTCTTAGCCTGATCAACATGGTTTTCCCTTGGTATGTCTTTCACAACTCCTCTGGAGTCAGCAACTTTTAAGCTTATGAGTGACAACCCTACCCCCCAAAAAGAGCTCATGTGTGACAGACTCTCCCATTGTTACTCTGTCCCCCTCCTACTATGGAGAACCGTTAGCTCTCCATGAGTCTTCTTCCACATTCTCAAAGAGCTGGCCTTCTCAGTTTGCCTTTTCCTGCTAGACAGGCCTGATTTCTAAAGGCTTTAAAGTCAGATAAAAACATAGCTATAGCATTCTCCTCTCTCACTTACACATGAACGGTTGTTTGGTTTTCCTTGTGTGTAGCATAAATCACACAGTATCATCTAATCAACAAAATAAGCTTAATCAATGCTTCCCCGTCTGGCCTTCCATAACAATTCTAACTCCCTGTTGATGTTTCCCATCTTGCCTTCTGTTAGACCAGATGGTGCCTGCTCTGGCCTCTTTATTATCTTTTCCTGACCAAGTTATTATTTCCAAAGATCCTTGTAGAAACTCCACCATGTGGAAGCAACAACAGTCTCAACCTGCCTTTCACACACATTGCTGGTTCCAGCTGCTTCACCTGAACTCTTTCACAGTGCCTTCCTGACTAGCCCATAAGTATTTCATAATACAACCCCTTGGGTCTTTATCTACCCAATAACATTCTCTTTTCCACTCAGAAGCAGAGTCCACTTCCTGAGAAGTAGAGAGATCTGAAGTTGAACCCCAGTTCAGAGGTTAAGAAAAAAGTGAGATGTGGCCATATGTGCACCTAGAACCCCAGAGCTGGAGAAGTTCAGGAAAGAGGCATAAGGATTAAAGACACATGTCATGATTTTTATTTATTTAGTATACCAGCATGTAATCTTTATTTTTCATCTTTCTCTGATTTTTCTGAAGATTTTAAGAGTGCATCTCGGGGACCATCATCTCCTGCATCATCCTTTTCAGCTTCAAGATCAGCTGGGGGAGAGGGAGTATCTCCTGGAGCCCCTCAATGGGCCTCTGAGTCTGACCTAACAGTGCCCAGGAGGATGTTGGATTATGCACAGCCCGGCTGCCCCCACCAACTACAGGGTGACCACCAGGCTTCCTTTTACAACTTCACCCGCACTGGTGATTGTTGCTGCTGCCATCATCTTGACTGCTGAGGATGAGGCTGCAATTCCTGCACCAGTGAAACCATGGCACCGAGGACAGTGGGTACAGACACCACAGCCAGAGCTCCTGCAACCACAGCACCTGGCACTCGTCTGATTGTAGTGAGGTGATCTGGTTGCATGGTATGGTGTTTTATCACAAACAACAGCTATGATTATCAACCATCAACAATCAAAATGCCTCTTTTTCTATTTTGTTATGAAGGGAATGTCGACATAAGCACTATTTCTTAGAGAGGCTGGAGAGTGGCATCACATTAAACACCAGAGTTTAATTACATTGATCTTCTTAGATAATGATCTTCCATTCATTTTCCTATATGAGCCATAACACACATTAAGAGGAACTGAACACTAGTGACAGAGTGGGTTGAAAAGTAAACAATTCTCAAACAATTAAACCTGGGGATCACCTTAACTACCAATCATCAAAGCGTCCCCCCTGCATGTGCATTTTTATGTTACCTGTGTGCACCAAATTTAACTCACAAACTCAAGCAAGCAGGTTCTCTGGACCTTACTTTGATCTTCTCTGAAACAAGCTCATGCAATACAACAAGTGAGAAACAGCAGAAATACAGAGTTGAGAGAAAGCATTGATACTTAAAATCCAAAGAATATGTATCATTGAGTATGTGGACAGATGCCAGCTAGGTATCTGATATATCTAAACAGCACAGCATTGTAAGGTTTTTATAGAAAAGGAATTACAATTTGTTCTTAGGGAGGATATCAACAGGTATCCTCTTCATCCCTGATGACTGTGGAATGAAAGTAACTTGATTATAACAATACTTCATATAGAGTTTATCTCTGGATAAGACAGTTTTTGTTGGATGGGATTTCTTTGCTTTCTTTTGTGCAGGGGAAAGCAAAAGTCTGGACTTCAGCACAATATGTTCTTGGTTTCCCAGGTAAAACCATCCGGTAAATGTAAAACTTTGTTTTAATTCCTCCTACAGTAGGAACGTATCAGTTGTCTATCTTGCCAGAAGTACCTTTTTCCTATTTCCAACACCATGCAAGGATTTTCTAAAGCATGTGTGATCAATATAAAAGCGTGTTTGGAACCATGAACAAAAAGGCAGTCTTTAGGCTATAGCTAAAGTCTTTCGGCACTTGCCTGCATAGCCATATCTTGTTTACTTAAGGGAAAATAACTATCGTTGTTTCTTTTTTGATGCCTGAAGTACAGAAATTTAGAGCAATCTTACAGAAAGAAAATTATATCTTGTGCACTGTATCAAGGAGGATAACATGGGCTTTTTCCTAAAGCCTCAGCAAAGACTTTATGTCATTCTTTCTTGACTGGTACTTTGGCTGTGGAACATTACGGCTCCTCTTGTTCTATTCAAGAGAAGGGATGTTTTGTTCTGCAATCTCTGATTGCATTACAGTTCCTATTTACATCTGGCCACAAGTTTGCATGCGGGGTCAGCTCAATTGTCTCAGAGTCAGTTCTCTATAAAATCATTTCCTTGCTGACTTCCCATAAGCATGGACATAGAAAATAGGTCAGACTGAATCTCCAAAATTGTTTAAAGAAGCATCTTCCAGACTGAGCAAAGAACTCCAGGGTTAAGCAAAACATCTGCAGTGTTTTTGCTTTCCTTTGGCTAAATGGAAGGAAATTCCCAGATTGCTCTTCTCTCTTCCACTTTTCACAATGCCTGCATGTGGCTTTTTCTTCTGTGAAAATGCCATTGACTCACATTGAATTACAATGGAAACTCCATTAAAAGGAGTTAACTGTCTACATTCCAGAAAATGCTATTGTGAAGGATATTTCTAAGATGGTGCTTTTATATTTCTTTCAGTGTTGGTTCAATTAGAATATGAAACTTAGCCAAGGCTTCAAAGGGTTTTTTAGATGCGTCCTCCATGTTGTCTTAATAATTATAGATCTTTTACATTTTTAAACTTACTCTACCCTTACATCAAGCAGGAAGTAAAAGCGTGCAAGTCCTTCAGCTACAGTTTATATCTTGATAGATCCTAAGCAAGTCCCAATGTTTTACTTAATATATTCTCTTAGAACCCTGAGTTTTAGAAGGATTTTAGCCCCTCTCCATCCTGTACATTGCCTATGAAATATGACCCTTAGTATAGGAGCGCACGGTGGATTTCAAAGCCCTCTCTGGAAAACTTCTGGACAGTGTGTGAAGTGTCTCTGACCAGGCTAGTTAACTCGGGTCTACTCAAAATCTTCAGCCAACGCTAACTTAATATGTGTGCAATGAATGCAGATACTCATTTCATTCTTTCATTCATGTGTTGTTGAATAATTTAATGGTTTTGAAATAAGTCTCTATTTGGTAATCCTTTTATAAGCTGTGAGGATGGTAGACAATTAAGACACAGTTAGTTGTCTAGGGGGAACACAGTTCAGAAGAAGAAATCACACCCAAATGGAGAACTGAGACTTTGAGACTTTGAAAGTAGATAATGGTGTCTGTCTTGATAATTAGTTGTTGCCATTCCTTAGGTGTGCCAGGTGCATCAGTGGGTATGTGCTTAATGAACCAAAGGCCAACAAGGGATCAGAATGTGAAAAGTTTGTTCTATTTTGACACCGTTGCATCTATAACACCTAGAACAACACTAGCTTAACAAGATTAATTTATTAAGTATTTAATACTAGTAATAGGCCTGGAAGATGTCTGTTCATGATAATGATGTCAATGGTAATAAAGAAAATACACTGACAATTGTGTATATATTATCATTTTTCTAGAAAAAAAAACTTAATCCTCATGCCTATCCTCAAATGTTGAAACTATTTGTATTCCTGTATTGGGTTAAGGATTAACCACATTAAGTCATATATGACATAGGCTAGTCCTCTATGAAACCAAGGTTCAAAAGCAAACAGTATGCTTCAAAAACATACCCATTTAGTTGTTCTCCTACCCAATGCTAGGTACTCTACTTATTTAGATCTAAACACAACCAGTTTTAAGAGTCTTTAACAATAATCTAAATGGTCGGTATGTTGTTATCTATTTTCTTTTCCATTACCGGTTGTGGTTTGTGGTTGCTTGAATGAGAATGGCCCTGTAGGCTCATAGACTTAAACGTTTGGTTCCCAGTTGGCGGACTGTTTAAGAAGAATTAGTAGGTGAGATCTTGTTGGAAAAGGTCAATAGGGATGGGCTTTCAGGTTTCAAAATATCCCCTCCCTCCCCCCTTCCCGATGACTGCCTTCAGACCAAAGGAAGTTCTTAGCTAGTGCTGCAGAACAATGCATACCTACCTGCCATCAGGCTCCCTGCCATGATGGTCATGGAACAACCCTCTGATTCTGTATGCAAGCCCCTATTAATATTTCTTTATTATACGCCACCTTGTTGTTGCTCTTCTTCACAGCAATAGAACAGTAACTAAGACATTGTGTTTTGTAAATGGAGACTGAGCTTCCATTTCCCAGCCTCTCATACCCAAATAATCACACAGAAACTATAATAACGACAACACTGCTTGACTGATGGCTCAGGCATATTTCTAGCTAGCTCTTACATCTTAAATTAATCCATCCATTTCTATTAATCTGTACATTGCCATGAGGTTGTGTCTTACCTGTAAGTTTCTCCCTAGCTCTTCTAATGTTTAACGTGTTATTCCATGAAATGTTTGCTTCTTGTGTACTTTTAAGGTATAGTTCAGGAAGATGAATCCATCTAGAGCCTTTGTAAGGTACCAAAAAAGGAAAATAAGAGACAAGAAATCATGCAATAACCCAGACAAAGTAGATTGATAATAGGAATTTAGATGAGCATTCACCAACTAAAAGCTGAGGGAGTGCCAGTGACTCCAACGTGGCTGAGGAAAGGAGTAGTGGCAGCATTGATTGTTTTCTTTTTTTTTAATTTCCCAAGTGGCTGAGTTTGGTGACATATACTTTTGACCATAATGGCTCAAAAACAAGTAATGGCACACTCTAATCATGAACCAGAGCAAATCAATGCTACATGGCAGTTTCTTCCAGACAAAAACTTGCCATCCTGAAGAGAGGCTTCTTATGGGTCAGGAAGGAAGCAAAACTTACAGGGCTCAGGAAGTACATAATTCACCAGTCTCTGGGAAATTGCAGGAACATGAGATTCATAGAGTTACTTCCTAAGTTTATATAAGAAATACGGACAACTGGGGAGAGGAGACTTGCTGCCTCCAACTCTTTCAAGGACCCCAGGCATGCACTCAGTGTAGAGGGCTTTTCGATGGCAGAACTCCATTCGTATTCTCCATGGTTTGGTCAGTAACTCCTCACCTATTCTAGCGTAAGAGACCCTAAAAAAGTCATTGCTCTGCCCTGTTGGACTTCTGTGGAAGCAAAACTGGATTCATTTGATTGTTGCTGTGGTAACAATCATGACCAAAAAGCAACTTGTGAAAGAAAGGTTTGCTTCTGCTTTCATGTGACACTTTATAGTCCATCATGAGGTGTGTCAAGGCAGGAACTCACAGCAGAAATATAAAGACAGGGTGTGAAGCAAATACCAAGGAGGAACACTGCTTACTTGTTAGTTTCCCTTGATTTGTTCAACTTGTCTTTTTATGCATCCCAGGATCACGTGTCCAAGGTTGGTACCACCACAGTGTTCTGGCCCTTCCCACATCAATAATAAACAAAAATGCCCCCTTGGACATGCCACAGGCTAGTCTGATAAAGGCAGTTTCTTAATTGAGATTCTCTCTTCCCAGGTTGGTTTCAAGTTTATAAAAACTAACCAGTACAATCACTTTGCTCTGTAGTTGGCTCTCCATCTGTGGTGAGGAAAGATTTGCTCACATCTCTCAGGAAATATCCCACATGATTGACAGCTGAAGAGGGATCAACAGATAGAAAACTAAGGACAAGTGGCTATGTGACTCCTTCTATGGACACTGAGGCACTCAACTGGGGCTGCTTTCTCCTTCCCTCCCTNCTCCCTCCCTCCCTCCCTCCCTCCCTCTCTCTCTCTCTTTCTCTCTCTCTCTTTGTGTGTGTGTGTGTGTGTTTATGTGTGTGTTTATGTGTGTGTGTGTGTTGGGGGTATTTTCAGAGACAGTCCAAATATGGCTGCCTTTCCCCATGTAATATGGAGTAGTCTACTCCTAATTCTCCCATATGGGTGACAGGACCAGGATCAACAAGGCTGAGTGATCTGAGAATAGAGTATCCTTAATGAGAACCCCAGGTTGGCCATCCTCCTCAGTGTGGTGTAGAGTGGAATGTTTCTACTTGATGAGTGGAATCTGATGGGTGTCTGCAAAGATGCCTTAAAAAAAGTTCCCAGAGAATACGTTACAGACACCGCGTACGGAACACTATTGCTGAAGGAAGTAAGAATGAAGTAAGATTATTGGCAAGTTGTCATGGCAGCTGCATTGGCTCTGCTCTGCTCTGTTCTGCGTGATAAAGTGTGCAGCTGGGATGCTCAGTGGGAACTTGCCAGTTTAAGGAGTGAATTACTGGGAAAGGGATACGCAGCAAGTTCTCCATGTTAACCTTTGAACTGGCAGGAAAATGGGACAATAGAGAATGAGATGTTAGTTTACCATTTGCATATGCGGGGGAGGAACAAGAAAAAAAAGAGTGAAGTTAGATCGGTGCTAGAGAATCCAGGAAACTCTAAACTTGGAGAGCAGGGGGGAGAGTCAGACATTGAGGAAGACTGTGGACAAGGGAGATATGATAAAAGATAGCCCTCAGATTCAAGCTTTGATAAAGAAGGGGAAGTCCAGCGCTGGACGTGGAAGTGGGAGCTACAGAAATGAATAGGAGTATCAAGGAATGCTCCTCACCTGAAATGTCTGAATTCAGAAAGACTCTTGCCAAGCAAGGAAAGGGAACAGGATAGCATGGATCATGCGACATTGAGTGTGGAAGCCGATATTGCCTGGTCTTGAGGCCTGTCACAGCAGAAGAGCTGAGTAATACAACTGCACTCCTAAGAAAAAGCCTACACAACCTGAGACAACAGGAGGGAAATCAGTCCCTGATGAACTGGGTTATGTGGGCCGTTAGTGACGCTGGGTAGCACTGTCTGAGATCCCTGTGAATAAGAGGGACTAGAAGATAATAGAGGAAGGAAGGGCACTCTTGATGAACAGAGTAAAATAAAAGCAGTTTCACCGGGCTAGATAGGCCTGTTCTTTCAGTAGAGCTAAAAGAAAAAAAAAAAGAGGTTGATTCAGGACTTGTGAAATAAGTAAGGGTCTAAAAGCACTGCCACTAATTCTGATGACTTGAGTTCAATCCTCATACAATGGAAGGAGAGATTTGATTCCTAAAAACTGCCATATAACCTCCACATGCATACTGTGATACACACACACACACACACACACACACACACACACAGACACACACAAAATATCAAACACTCAAAGAAAAGAGGTTGGTTCAGCACTGGTCTCAGGAACACAATGAAGCTTTATTGACTTCATTGAGACCCATGAAGAATAGTGATTTTTATAAGATGCATGATGGTTTGGCAGAGCTGAATGACTTAGACTATTACATAAAAAGAGTTTGTAAAGTGTAAGGTTAATCGAGAGGGAATGAAAGACAGGCAAAGCAGAAAACCGAGTCTATCTCAGTCACTTGAAGGCAAATGTGGTAAGATTTGTGTCAAGATAGAATTCCTAGGGAGAGAAAATTATAAGGAACCCAAATGCTTTGCTAACCAGCAGCTGGAAGGCTACAAAGCCTGAACAGCAGTTCATAACAGACATAATTAGTGCAGCAACACAGATGGAAAAGATTAAGCTTGACCTAGGGGTGGTTAATATTGCCCTCAGAATACCTATTGCAAAGTACACTGGAGGGAGCAATTGTTTACCCAGTCTGGGAACCTCTCATCAGCTAGGTGTAGGCAATGGGAGAGAAGGATCACAGTGTTGGGACCGAGGCTGGCAGGATTGGGGAGCAGTTCCAATGGAAGATGCAGCAGGATAGGGTACAGCACACCGTCCTCAGCGTCATGAGGTGGTGCAAGCCTGTTGATTGAAACCCCTCAGGGGTTGGGAGATGCAAACAGCCCTGCAATGGCAGCAGTGCTCCAAGGTGAAAAGGCCAGATATTTGTGCCTTCTGCCTCTCGTGACATCAGCAGCCATCAGCGGAGTCATAAAGATAGCTTTATGTAATGGGGGGTTCGCAGGGAGACCCATAACTTGTCAAGTTTCTGAGAATAAGCGATTGTTACCATGACACAGTGGCCAAACTCTCAGATGTAGAGAGAAGAAAATGATTAGACAGTATGTCATCCTCTCCAAAGATGAGGGAATAGTGCAAGAAACATGAGCAAAAGAATGTAAGAGCTTGGGGAATAGATAGAGTGGTGTGTAGCAATTCCCTCTGAATTGAAACATTCCACCTTGGAGAAAGACTCCTTAAGACTTATAACATAAGCAAAACCTACAAGACTGAGGACTTAAACAGCTACCAAGGCTCAAGATTTTTAAGATTCACAAAGCCCCTCCCCAGAGTTCTATGAGCAGCAAAGACTGCTTGAAAGAAGAGTCTCTGGACTATGCATCAGCCTTCAATGCATATGGGAAGCTGTCCCTCAAGTAGAGCGGGTTTTCAAGGATGCGGTTGCTCCTGAGTCATGCTTGTTCTAGTATTAATTCCCATCACCCACACTTCAGTAAGAAACTCAGGTATCTTAATTAGTTTGCTAAACTGGTGTCTTTCCAGTTACAACACATTTGTCCAGTAGTTACAAGGGCGATGTGACCCACAGATCTTCATGTATTTCTGATCAAATATAGTGACTCGAGTCTAACAGACTGATCACCTGCTTGCTATCGTGGATCTCAGGTTCACAACCTCCATCATTCAAAAAATGTAGGTATGTTTCTAAATGTTCATCAATTATTCAATGTTTCTTAACTTTATAGTTATAATAGACACTTCTTCAAAACAAACTTCCATATACAAAAGCTATGTATATATCAATGTAACCTAGGCAGGGTTCTGAAGCCCCCACCTATAACTGAATTAAGTTCTTGACAACTCAAAAATATTTAGTTAACACTTAGTTATGAGCCTCTCTAGTATACCTCCTATTGCAAAAGATGTTTCCTTCCGTGACCAACTGAGGCTGACAGCAGCAAAGTTCTACGGACATGGATTAGGCAGAGATGAGTGTCTGTCAACGTGTTGGTGGGGTGTGAGAAATAGAGACAAGGTAGTGATTTCCACTTCATCTAGACATTAGAATGGAGAGATGCAAGAAATTCTATCAAACAGTGCCAATTTTTTATCTCTTAGATATCTTCTGTCTCCCTTACCTGGTCCCTAAAGCCACATCCAAATCCCTCTTCCTTTCTGGACAGAAGTGGTGTGTGACAAAGCTTCTCTGTGGGTGCCCAGTGAACCCCTTCTGACGCTCTCCTATCGCTTCTTGGATTATCTTAATTGATCAGCCATCTCACTTTGCAGACAGACATTGGTTGCCTTTTGTCTTAAGTAGTAATAATTCACCACAAGTTGAGGGGCAGGAGAAAAGCTTACATTGTGTCCAGAGATGATTTCCAGGTCTAGCATCTCAGCCCAAAGTTCCAGCCTCTCTGACATTACTACTGTGACTCATTTTTGCGAACGGTAAATATGCCTCTTCAAAGTCAAGGTGAAACTCCAGCATGCCGCCTTATTTTGAATAAGGGTCTTTACATAATGCAATTAAGCTAAGAATCACAAGATGCGGTCACACAATATTAAGGTGCACCCTACCCTAACTCCACTGACATCACCAGAGACAGAAAATGCAAATATGCAGGTAAGAAAGCCGAACGAAGATGGAGACAGAGTTTAGAGCCATGTTCTACAAAATAGCCACCGAAGTCGTTTGAGAAGGATGGATCAGATTTGCCCTGAGAGCCTCTGAACAGAAATCAACCTTGATAATATCTTGATGTGTGACTTCTAGCCCCCGGGACCATGAAAGAATACATTTCTGTCATTTGAAGCTACCGAATTTGTGGTCATTTGTTACAATGCCCTAGGAAATAAGCTCACACATTATTAAATCATTCCTGTCTTCTGATTCTCCATGCCACTAAAAATCAGAGCACTGTGATCTGTTTTATTTGGTCCCTGCCTTATAGTTGCTGTAATGTTGGGGGAGGGAAATTTATAATGGGATTCTTTAAGTCATAGATTTTGAAGAACACAACTTTTCTCCAAGGCTTTATTTTTTTTATTATTATTTAATGGGCATTCCACATCTGTTAAAAATACATTTTATTAGATGAAAATGGTTTTTAGGAAACAACCCAAAACATCTATAAAAAAGATATACCTGCCAAAACATTAGTTGCTGACCAAGATACAACTGTTATAAATCTCACTCTAGTATGTTAACATGTACTTGATTTTTAATATAGATGCCCAACACCTTGCCTCGGGGCTTCAAAAATCCATAAATCACATCCTCAGACAGTTTTCTCCCTTGGAGTTAAAATTTTTAAATAAAATAAAATTTTAAATGGTTTCTTCTTTTTCAAAAAATGGTTAAATGAGTAACTTTATTTTGAATGTTAAAATGTCTGAAATCTCACATTTACCAGTGAGATTTCCTCAGTTACATAATGGATTGTCAAATGTCACTACTGTGTTTTACTCTCATGCTGTATGCTTAGGAAAATATCATATCATTATAAAGTAATTCTGGGATCTAGCAGATTACTTAGTAATTATACTTAATATTGCAGTTCAAAAAGTGATTACTATGAAAGCTCATTATAAAAGGCAGAAATTGTCACATATGCGCCCTTAATTATATCTGCCACAATAGGAGTTAATGTTAATTGAAATGATTTATAATTATTATAGTAACTGAATTAAAAGGATGCAATAGAAGTGATAACCAACTTTCTAAATAACAAGGGTCATTTCAGTTTCAGAAAACTTATAAGAAGGTCCTCACAATCTAATTCTGTTTGCTTCTTTACTTAGCAAATATTTCCAAAAAATTCTAATTATATATTCACCCTTATCTCCCTATACTTAGGACTAGCACCTGGAAGTACTCCATAAGTTTATAGTAGAAAAATGAATAAATAATTTGTATAATTTGTTAAGGGCAATCTAAAACTGGATAATTTATTGAAAGTATGTCATGAATATCTAACTTGAGGATTCTAGTAGTCAGAGATCATTGACCCCTTTGGAAGTGACATAGAGCTCCAGACCTTTCTCAGTAGTATGTATGCAAATCTAAGGTTTTAGAGACACATTCAGCTGGTTCAAGGATTTCCCAGAGCCTATTGGAGCTCAACTCTAAGCCTAGCTTGTTTCAGTTAACCTGGTATTTTCTGTGTTTATCCATCTTACAGTAAAACACAGGGTTTCATTACTATTTTTACAACTGCATTGTCTACTATTGTGTATAGACACCATGTGTTTTAAATCACCTCATCTTTGATAGACGTGTTAACAATGCTTAATGTTATTTATTGAAAAATAACTAGAAGATTTTGGATGTTCTGCATTTAAAGTTCTGTGATTCTTACAAATCTGTATGTATATCAAAATATCTCATTATATCCCACAAATATGAATGATAATTGCAAGCAAATTAAGACAAATATAAAAGTTATAAAAGAAAAATGACTGTAACCGACAGCAGCATTTTATGAACCATACTAACAGCTACCAGGTGCTTATGGTTAGGTACATCCCAGGGAAAATAATAGGAAATGGTGTTCCTTTTGCTAGTATTCAAACAGAAATCTAGAAAGATAGAGCATTATCTTACTCCTAATTTGTTTTGTTTCATAATCACTTCTAAATTAGCAAGTACCAGGAATTATATGAAATCTATTGCTTCAATGGGTGACAATAAACATCATACACTTCCAAAGCAGCTATGTACCCCACTGAAGACTAAGACAACCAAATGCACAAGATCTGATCTGTGAGAGATACTCGGCTCTACTGATGAAGTCTTGTTCTTCATCCATCCCTAGTCAGGGGCATTTGTGAGCCACACCTCGTGATAAGAAAACATCCTGGATGATGGACAGGGTGTGAATGTCTGGGACATGCTTACTAAGACTTTGAGGCTTTCAGAATCCCAGGTCTGGGATTAGAAGTGCCAGAAAGAGGTGCTACCCTTGTGCCGCTGGCTTGTTTCACCTAAGACCTGAAGTAAAGCTCAGGAAATACCATGTGCTGGAGAGACTGCTCAGCAGCTAGGTGTACAGGCAGCTCTTGCAGAGGGTCCATGTTTCTGTACCATGCCAGGTGGCTAACAGTTGCCTGAGACTCTAGCTATAGAGGCATCTGACCTTCACCAGAACTTGCACTAGCAAGCAGGCAGCCTTCCACACATATATACATACATGCATACATACACACATACGTACATACATACATACATACATACATACATACATACATACATACATTCACAAAAATAAAAATAAATTTTTTATAAATTCAGTGTGACACTTAGCATTGAAATCCAGAAGGAAGGAAGAAAGGGGCGCTGCAGGTGAGGGTAGAAGGAAAGCTTGAGTCAAAGCAACACAATAACACAGTCTTTTTTTTTGTTCTTCTCCTTTATTCTGTTGTATACACTAAACCGTGAGAGGAACAAGATTAAATGAGTCCAAAGTTCAATTCATATTGGAGTCGCAGAAGCCTGACAGAGAGTCTGAAAAAGCATTGTGTGGGTTCTGGAGGCCTGAAAATAGTACCTATTTCAGAATTTCTCTGGGGAACCAAATACTTGGGACCTTGGAGCAATTTTTATGACCTTTCTTTCTCATTTTTTATGGCAGAATATAGCCTCAGCATAAGCTCTGAGAGAGTTAATCTAGATTAGAACACATCTGCCATGCCATTGCATCAACAAGGGATATAACCCCAGTCCCTATTCCTCAGCCATACAGTGCACTGCCCGCATCTCCCCTGATCTACATAATCACTTGTCAAGATGAGTGATTTCCAGTGGCTTGTCAATGTTTCTGTATTTTTTTAACATTACTTGTGATTGATTTAACATATTTTAACTGACATACTTTTCTATGCAACTGGATACCATGAATGAATATATTTGATAGATATTTCTTCTTCCTTCTACTTCCTAAATGAGTTCAGTGTTCATGAAATGAGCTGAATTTCCCTGGAGAATTAAATTCATAACACTGTTGCCTCTCAGTCACAGGTGATACCTGAACACACAGATATCCCAATGCATCCCTTTATCTTGCCTAGCAGAGCTGGCCTAAGAAGGGTGGAGAGGTCTGTTCCCATTTCTGCATCAACTGTTTCAGATACCTCTTCATCACAAAGAAAAAATATAAAACTCTTCAGCTGCAAAGAGTATACACACTTCAGAGAAACCCTGTCTCAAAAAACAAACAAACAAACAAAGAGTACACACACACACATACACACACAAATGAGAAAATAGTTGATATAAGTAAATTTTCTTGAAAATATTTATAGTCATTTCATGACCCAATGTTGAGGGATTAGTCTCTGAACTTAAAAGTTCAATTCATACTGATGCATAGGTGTGTTTGTGTGGGGTGTGGGGGGTGTATGTTATGTGCAGGTAAAAGAATTCATAGATATAAAATAAAAGCAAATAAATCTTTTTAAACAAAATTTAATCCAGATTACTCCCTCAATATTTGAGAAAGGGAGAGATCTAAACATAACTACCATAGACTCTTGTAACATGGAGTGAAGTTCAAATGTAAATAACAATTCTTCTTTCTTCTGTTTTCTGTTCTTGTTTTTTAAAGTTGTAGGGTCATTTTTGTTGTTACTGTTGTTGTTCTCATTATAATTTCATTTTCTATCTGGGTGGTGGTGTCACACACTTTTAATCCCAGCACTCAGGAGGCAGAGGCAGGCAAATTTCTAAGTTTTGGGCCAGCCTGGTTTACAGAGTGAGCTTCTGAATGGCCAGGGCTATACAGAGAAAACCTGTCTCAAGAAAACAGAAGCAATTCATATTCTCATATTCACAAATGGAATTTTCAGTGACTAGCAAAATCACTAAAATGCTATGTTTTAAAAAGAAATATTCATGGGAAAGAGGCCCGTTCTCGAAGTATGTTTTCCTCACTTGCGCCTCCACCAAGACAGAGTGACTCCCTCCCTCCCCAGATAACCTGGCCACCTTTTCCTGCCTGAGAATGGAAACTAGAAAACTCATGCAGGGGCATTCCTTTCCTTCTGCTAATTAGAACAGATGTGCGGCGGGTGAGCACTAGGCGGGCGGTGGTGCTCTTCAGAGTTGAGGCAGAGGAACAAAAACTATTCGGTTTGCATTCCAAATCATTGTCAAGTTAACTTTGTCCCTGGTGAAAGAAACAGAGGGAGGGAGGAAGGGAGGGAGGAAGGGAGAGAGGGAGGGACAGACAGACAGACAGACAGACAGACAGACAGACAGACAGACTGACTGAGAGGGAAAGAAAACTACCTTTGGCCTTAGACTATTGCCCAGATATAATAGAGTAAAATCATTTTTTATACAACAGTAAAAGTTTTTAAGCATTTAGTTTAAAATGCCCTTAGATTTGGCAGAGTTCTGGGCATCTGAGTACAGTTAGGGTTAGAGTGTGCAGAGGGCAAAAATCCTCTGAAGACTAACACCGCGAACAAAATGCCTTCCTGAAGACCAGGTCTGTAGCTAAAAACGGCTGTGCCACCCATCATCCTCTAAGAAAATATACATCTGTCTGAACACGATCAATTCTTTGTATCCTCATCATGTAAATGTTGAACTTGAAACAGATTTGCTTTCATATGGTTCAAACACTTGAAAGTGTTACGTGAAATATTTCCTCTTTATCCATACTCCACTGTCTCCCCCAGCCTCCCTTCTCTACTGTCAGTACACATAAACTTGTCTTACTTTTATTGAGATGACACTAAGTTTAGAAGTTAGTGGAGAAAGCTTATGTCTGATGAATACAAAACTCAATTGAATAATAATGTCTTTCTGGGATAGTTTACTCTTTCTCTAACAAATGACAACAATACTTACATTTTCCCCTATTTTCCCTTAATAATAAACCTTAGGATCTTTTTGTGTTGGTCCATGGAGAGCAGCTTCATCCTTTCTAATTCTTCATAGCATGTCATTATGTGGATATGACATACATGATAACTGTTCACCTCCAATTGACTGCATATATTTTCAAGCTTCTACCCACTAAAGACACCACTGAATGAATAAAATTATACTTAGGTCATTTCTTATGTATTAAATGTATTTATTAATGTACTAAATTTATAACTTAAGTGTAGTTGAAATTCCTGGGTCAACGTATATATTTTCTGAAAAATATGTTCACCATAGTGTTACACACCATGAATGCCAGGAGTAACAAAGAGAATATTGTCAAAAGTTGCCTTTGGTGAGAAAAAAAAGTCATAGTTATTTAAAAATGTACCCTCTACCTTTTAAGAAAGAAATGAAGAGAGTAAGAGACCTTGGAACACTCAGTCCTAAATATGATGTCACCATCAAATCCCTGCACTATTTTGGTGACATTGCCTATCTTTTTGGTCCTGAGTTCTAGACTCCTCTGTGTTCCAGCTCCAGGCCATTTTTATGTATTTAAAATATGTATCCCCATTCCATAATTTGTCTTTTCATTTTTTAAGTGGTGTCTTTTGAAGCACAAAACCTGAAACACAGATACATCACCCATATTTTCTTCTGAGAGTTTTAACTTCTTTATTTTGCCCTTTGATTTGTTTTGAAAAGTATACATTTTCCAAACTATTGTTTGTTAATATTGTTCAGTAATCAGTATTATTTTGGCAATTTGAGGTTCTCTATGATTTCCTATAAATTTTAGGATTGCCTAATTCATTTCTAACAACAAAAAGTTTTTTAAAAAGCTATTTGAAGTTTTGATAGGGGTCCCACTGAGTTTGTACATAAACAGAAGTGTTTCTATTGCTATAGATCTTTAATTTCTTTCATCAGTACTTTATTGTTTTCAGTGTAGAAGTCCTGTATTTTATTGATGAATATTTTATTCTTTTTTCTCTCTTTATTGATATATATATACTATATATACTATATATATTACTATATATACTATATATATATATATACTATATATGTTATATAATCCAAGTTGTCTTTTGGGGTTGAAAATCTTGAGTCACAGTTTAAAAATCTCTATTTTAAAAGTATAAAATAATATTCCCTCTTAATTGTATAACCTTTATGGTTTCCTTATCATCATTTAAATCTTCATTGCAGCGGGAATCATGCGATACAGTTTCAAATTATTTTCCCCATTTGGCACAACATGTGCTCTAATAATAATACAGAGCTTCCATTTCTCACTGGTTTAAGGCACCTTTTTAGTGATCCATTGAGTTCCTTTTGTGTGTTTGGATATCTCTGGTATATAATCAAGTACCAAACTGTCTGGCTTCAGGTCTTTATAATAAGTTAGTTTACATCTTGTGACATAGGGAGGCTATTTTGTTCTCACATTTTCTTTTCCAAACAATTTTAATTATTGCTCTTATCCATTCTTTCTCAGATGACCTGTAGGACCATATCGCCAAATTAAAAAATTGGTTTAGTTTTATTGAGTTAACACTGAGTTTAGAAGTTAGCAGAGCAAATTTATATCTTCATGATATGGAGTCTTCTTGTGCAAAAATATCCCATGTGGTATGGTTCGTTCAAGTCTTTGATTGACTTTGTAAAATCTAAAATGCTTCTTAATACATGGACAGCTCTTGTCTTATTTAGTGTTCAATCTTATTTACTACTCTTATAAATTAGGCATTTTCTTTTCAGATGAAGGGGCTATCAGTCCATTATTAGGTAACACATGGAGGCTGGGAAGACTGCCTGTGGTGGTGGTGGGAACTGATGACCTCCTCTGTTACATCTTGGTGGAGCAGAGACTAGGCCAGAATCAGATGCAGACATCATTTTCAAGGCCTGCCCCTTCTGAATTCCCAAAATCTTCCTTTTGTACCCTTGCCTTCTGCCAGGAAGCTTCCACCATCTCTTAACACAGGGCCACCAAGTAGGGAGGGACCTGTATTCAAATACAGGAACCTGGGGGGTGGAGGTATTATACATTGAAGCTACAGCAGGCACCATAATGGCCCCTTTTTGAGATGCCACATATGAAGCAGGCCCCGTGACATAACTATTCCTGAGAAGAGTTGGCCTAAATGATTTCAATACAGTGGGATGGATGATGTGTTTCCAGTTTTCTACATGCCTGACAGTCCAAGTATGAATACTTGGGAGCATCACTTGTTGTACATGATAAACAGGAAGGGAATGTGGAAAGTGTAAAGAACTGGATGGTGGTAATGTCGCCCTTTCAGATTTTTAGCATAATTAAGGAAAACTAGTACAACCAGTTTTAGTTATGAAAACTGCAATTAATGTATTGAAAATGAATTTTCAGTCACTCTTTATTTCTTTGCAATCAGTTGTTTACTTTTCTACCAAAGACTCAGTGTATACAAATTCATGTTAAACAAAAGTTAACTCCTAAGCTGCTATTTTTATAGGAACATACATATATGTATATATATATATATATAAATATATAAATGATCATATCTGTGCAGTCAATTCAAATAAAGAAACAAAGCTATGGATGACATGAGGCAAAGACAGAAAGGATATCATTTCTGTGACCTAGATCTTAAGAACCTATTTTCCCTTTTTCTTGTTTGTTTAGGAAAGTCTGCATTCATTTTCAAATGTATAAAGTGAAGCTGACATCACTCACAGGAGAATAGATAAAAATCTGTCATGAAGACAGAAGAAATGAATACCGTAAGCCAGCCATTTCCCTCAGAGTCAGGAAGTATCTAGTTTATACCGTGAAACAATGTGCCAATAAAACATAATTGGTATTGAAATATACCACTGAAGAGGATCTTCATGTTTCAGGCTTCCACATTTTCCATGTCAGTCCTCACTCCACAAATACAATGTTGAGGCAACATAGAATATGCCTACTGCACATATATCTACATATTTTCTACAGGTATATTCTTATT
Organism: Bramus lutescens; assembly: GCA_001685075.1. Lineage (NCBI taxonomy): Eukaryota > Metazoa > Chordata > Mammalia > Rodentia > Cricetidae > Bramus > Bramus lutescens. The sequence goes on along the minus strand of LOEQ01000257.1, from coordinate 630,245 downwards.
TATATTCTATTTATATAGTAATGTTAAATTAAAGCAACATACATTATGATAGTAAATGACATTCTTCAAAGTTATTTAGCAAATAAAATATAGAGCATAAATTAATGTGTTAATGAAGGTACATTTTATTCTAGAAATAAGAAATAATAATTAAGAATATTCCATCCTGGGAAAAGTGGGAAGAGACCATGCTATGAGCCCAGGCTTTCCTAAAGAAAGATGATAATTCTAGCCCAGACGTTCTTAAAAACCATGCTCATGAATGAGATTAATTTCAAACAAATGCATGTTAGAAAATGTCTTAGAAATTCTTCTGGAAATTAGTAAATAAAGATGTATTGTATTCTTATTTTCATGGCACATTATATCTGACCTTTGAGGTATGTAGTTTCTGGAATCACTTTCATTTCTCAAAATTTCTCCAGGTTGCTAGCTCATACCCATGTGGCCCTTATTTTCTATATAGCATATATTATCTTGTTGAATCTCAATATAAGTCTATGGAGACTTGAAATATGACTATTTTTAACAGAGTGAAAACAGATTTAAAAAATACTCAGAGCTGTGACCACCAGCAAATAGTTGAATGGAGAGGCTTGATCCCCTGCTCTAGAGTTCAAGTTCTCTAAGATGCCAGGGCAGAGGTTGCTTTGTGTCCTATTTTTGTTTTGATTTCTACTTAAATTAAGAACTTGGAACAAGATGAACCAAGAAGCAGATATGGTATATCACTGGAAAATTTTTTCATTCTTATTTTCAGAATTGCAGTTGAAATTCTGTAGTAACCCCTATCAATCTCCCATCCAAAAGCCTTAACATAAAGTGCAAGATTTTTTTTCAACAAGTTGCAGACCCTAGTCAATTTCCTTTCAGCCTTACTCTAAATGTATACACAACCTGAGACGATACTCTGTGTGACTCTTGGAGGTCAGCAGAGGGACTCTGGAAGGGATCAGACTGATAGCTCGAATGTGCAAGGGCCTTTGACAAGCTCTTTTATCTTAAATGACAATGTTTCCTCTGCCCCTAGCCTTCCATTCCTCCCATCCCTTGTTTTCCATCCTTCATGGCTTACAGATTTACTCTTCTTCCTGGCTTTGATTAGCCTGCCCCCCAACCAACCTCCACCCGGCTTTCCTGTCCTCCCTTGGCCAAGAGTGCTATGACAAGAGAGAAGCACTCTATCATAATGATGGGAAATGTCAGGTGCACAAGATAAATGCAAATTTCATGGCCCTACTGTCTCATTCCACCAAATTTTATGAGACTGAGAAAACTTGGAAGCTTATGCTATGGGGCCATTTGGTTGGCAGGAAAGAGAGCAGACTTTTTCCAACACCGTCTGTTGGCAGCTCCAGTGTTAGATTTACAGCAAGGGATGGAGATTGCTTTGGCTATTGAGGCTGCTACCCAGCCAGCTGGGGGCCTCTCAAGTGAGGGAAGAATGATGGCGTAGGTCCTGGGAGAGAGTGTTCCACTTAAGCAATTCCAGTGACAGCTTTTTGGTCCTACCTTGGGCTGAGGAATTTGGCCCCAGCGAGACTGGCCTCATTCACAGACAGTGTCACCACCCAAATTCGCAGTGTCACTTGAGTGTCTCTTTGTTGAAGGGCTGAACAGGGAGGCAGTTTCTGGGGTAAGAACCGGGGTGTGGGTTTGTGATCTGCTTTCGTGTAAGCTTGCAGTTCTAATATAGACTATTGTTTCATCTACTCTAAAACTATTACCACCTGGGAGAGGGCAAGTTTGAGCCAAGCTGCGGCACAATGGTTGAAAGCCTGCACTCTAGAGCCACAGTGCCAGCGTTGAAATCCAGCTGTCTTCCAGCGCAGAGCTGTGCGTGCACTTGGGGCACACTCTTATCTTCTTTCCTTCTCAGCTACTTCTGATTCAAGCAGCTGAGCCCCAGGCCCATGCACTGAAAGCCGCCCTGAGAAGAACAGTGGTTGTGATAGAGTTTATTGAAATAATCAAAAACAATAAGGTAAGTTAAATGCTTAGAACTCGGACAACGAAAACACTCAACGAGGAATGCGGTTATTATCCTTGGGGAAAACACATTTTGCTGTCTTGAGCAGGGTTTTTTTTTTTTTTTACATTCTATGGCAGTCAATCAGAAGACCCATGGCTCCAGTGAGAAATTTCAGAGACAATTCTCAGACCTATCTAGAAGTTGGAGTTTATTTCTGGTACCACATTGAGTGACCTAGCTCCGGATCCAGACTTCCACATAGAGATGTTGAAAGAGGGAAAGATGTGGTATTTCTTAAGTCTGTGACTGAGAACTGCTCACAGACAGAATAGACTCATGATGAAGGTCAAGGATCAATGGCCTTTGCCAACCCTCAGATACAGAACGGTGTAAAGAAGAGCAGCTGAGACCCAGATCAGTGTACTGAAGGCAGAATGTCATTGTGGAGACAGATGTAGACTATTGGAAACTTGGAATAACTTGCAAGTAGCAAAGTAAAATCTAAAATGAGTGTGTTTCATGGTCCCACAGTCAGAAGAAGCTTCAGGATTAGGACATAAACTTGAATGCCCTAATGCTGTGCTCTTGCCCTGGGGTGACTGCCGAAAGCTCTGGCAGGAACACCCTAGTTTCCATAAGGAGTATCAGCTTCCTCAGCCAAGTACCTCTTCGGCAGGTCCTGCACATCCAAGAGTGGGCAAATCTATGAGGCACGTGCCTCGAGCAAGGAATTAATAGGCACTGAATACATTAGGAGACACAGAGAAAACTCTTGCGCTTTGCAGCTTAACAGTGCCAGTGATGTGGCGTTCATGTCTGAGGATCGGCTATGATTTGTGTGGCAGACACTGAGCTAGACATTTTAGATCTTTCAGAAGAACATTAACCACCATGTCTATCCTCAAAAAAACCTCCTGTACGTCAGATATCAAGGGGGGTCCCATGAAGGCTGAGTGAGACGACAAAGAGGCCTATCTATAAGCCTTGACAGGAGTGGGGGCAGAGGTTCTGTTAGGCCTTTTAAGAATCTTTGCACAATGCTTGGAACTTCTGTTTCTATACCTTATATGGCATTGAAAAGGAATCTTCGGAAAGGCTCCTAGTACAAAAATCACATTAACTTTGTAGCTTCAATAACAATAGCCGTCGTTATCAGCACAGAGAGCATCTGTTGAATACCACAAGGCACCCTGCCCACCAGGAAGAATTGTGAGTTAATAAATGATTTATTTGTGTTCCAAAGGTTTAAGGAGAGCTTTGTCTTTCATGGCTTATAATACTCCACATACAGATCTTCTGTTTAGACTTTCTAAACTTCCTACCAAGGAAGGGGCCCACCTTGGGGATCCCAAATAAATGATATAAAGCAGAGTTCTCAAGAATGTCCTACAACTTCCTGAGGAAAGCATGTTCTAGAATCCACTGACTGCCTAAAATAGGGAAAGAGAAAATATGGAGCAAAGGAGGCATTCTTCAATCAATTATACTTTTAAATTATTTTCTTCGCACGATTTATTAGAACGAGACGAAAACCCCCTAAAGTTCTGAAGAAATATTAACATAACATGCCTGTAACTCACGCTGTGTTTAACGAGAGGTGCTGTTTTTCCTGCCATGGGGCCATAGCCCAATGAGTGATGACTCTGGAAAGGGTCACATACATATTCATCAAATTCGACACGCTCTTGTAAACTGGTTTTAATAGGCCATGACAGCAAAGTTGTATTGGGCAAATAGCTGTGTATGGGCTTCTTTCCTCCACCGGCATACTTCACCATTAACACTCCGCATTCCACGGATGAAATATTAGCTTGTTAACTTAAGCCCTTCACTTGTTGTGACTTCTCTGTGGTAACCAAGTAAGGAAATAATCTTAGCTGTTTTCTTAGGGGTGAGTCTCGAACTTTACAATGCTCATTTCACCTTCATGTTGTCATCACTACCACTCCACTCCCCAATCCTGGAACTTGGAACATTTATGCAAAATGTTCTGTTCCAAGGTGATATTACGTCCAATTCAGAATAAAGACTCTTAGTTCCTCTTTGGCCATTACCACACATGTTGTAGTTTCCCAACTTTTCAAAATACACTTCAATGCAAAACCATTTCCTTCAGCTGTCTACCAGTTTAGCATGTTGGACTGCTTAAGCTGATGTTAACCCAAATATAAGATCTCCTTTGATCCTAGTCCTGATTATTTCATAAATGTGTTGTCAGGTTTACAAAAGAACTAAATCATCATAAAATAATGGAAATTATAATTAATCCACTAAAAAAACCCTACTCATCAGTAAATTGAAATGTGTATGACATACAGAGGCTATCAAAAAGAATGGAGCTCTGGAGTCCATTATCTCAAGACACTCAAACTCTGAATCAATATTGATAAATTATCTTGCTGGATAATTTATCTGGAAGCCCTGACTGCCTCAACTACCTACTTCTGGATATTTATATTTAATTAAATTCAAGTATGTTGATGAATGACCGCTTTTGGGTCCCTGTGTCGATGAAGTTTCTTCTTAGGTGAATACGTGTGTGGTTGACCCACTGGAAAAAAAAGTAGGCTATGCCTTTGAAGCCCCTGAAGACAGAGTCATCCTGGAGAGATTGGAGACGTCAGTCACCAGCTTTAAGTAGCATGTGATGAATTCCAGAGTGTGGAAACCAGTCTGCCACTTAGAGCACGTGCCGTTTAATTATGGGATCTTCTCCTTCACCTCAGCTTTTCCAACCTCTTTCCCAAAGAGGGATTGAGCTTTGCAAAAATAATGGTTTGGCTTTCATTGCTGAGTCACAAGCTTTAAGTTGACCTTAGCTGACAAGAAAGCAAACAACACAATAAAATATTTTATCCATAAGTATAATTAAACGAAATGATGAGAAAAGGTGTTCAAAGAAAGACTTCTTCTCATAAATTAGTCAGATAATTGGTTCCTCTTCTATGGTATGTTTCCTAGGGTAGAAGATGCAGATGCATAAGGTTCCTCTTTTAATTTCCTTATTCAGTTATGAATGAACAGCACATTGGCATGGGGCTAAAGGGATGGCTCAGCAGATAAGCACACCGGGGCTGCTCTTACAAAGGACCCAGGTTCAATCTGTAACACCCACACAACAGCCCACAATTATCTGTTACCCCACTCCCTAAGACTGGCCCTTTTCTAGCTTCTGAGAGCATCAGGCATTCACACAGGCAAACACATAGGCAAAACCCTCATACATGTAAAAGTTACTTTTGGTGGTGTTTTATCCCAGCAATAAAAAATCCCAACTAATATCAGAGTCTGGTGGTGTCATCATTGGGTAGACTACTGATTAGTACACCTTCCCTTCTTCCAAACCCTCCGGTTGTCAATAGGTCAACAGTACATGATAGGGAACAAGAGTCTCTTCCTCCTACATAGCTGACAGTTGCAGGGGAGGTGACTTCTGTGGACACAGCTGCTGAGAGTTGCCATGGCCATGTCATACTGAGAAGATGACATTTCTCATGGTCATTCTCTCCATTCTTCAGGCTTATATTCTTTTTGCCCCACCTCACAATGTTCTCTGAGCTCCAAGACAGCAAGATTAATGTCTTCTCTAGGGCTGAGCCGCCCTCAACTGTGCTTTCTTTTCGACATTCTGTGAAGCCATGGGTGTTTGTATTTACCTCAGTTCACTCCAAGTAACAGGTTTCTATGTTTAAGGGTGAGAACAGTCCCTGTGGGTACAAACATGGATATTTAGGGGGCGCAGGTTCATGCTGTGTCAGTTAACTCAACTAAGCAAAGATCTTAAGTCTCCTTAGGATCAAAGACCTCTTCAGCCATGGATATTGGACCAGGTTTACTGCATTATTCATGGATTTCATCCTATAGAGAAAGCTCTAAGTGAAATCAGGAAGCATCGAATTGATCCCAAAGCAGAGGTGCCACTATTACGCCAATGAACACATCTTGTCTGGTAAGTTAGTATTATAGTTGGGGGAGCCCATTGTTGGGTTAGACTGTCAGTATTTTTCTCACACTGTAGCCTTTGAAGAACCATATAGCCCCACTAAAATCAGACAGCAGTCAGGAATCTCCTAGCTTAGTTCCAACTTTATTTTTACATCTTGCATTTGAGGTTGAGATGTTCTTAACTGAAGATAACAAACACGACCATGTACATAACTGGTAGATTGTGTGTTCTGTAACTTCACAGTTCTGGTCTAAGTTCACTAGGCTACTGGTGCCCAAGAACATAGGACATAATTTGCTTGATTTCTGTATTTTTGGAAAAGAAATCCATTTGCAACTATTCTAATTTTATTCTAATGAATTGAGAATGTTATGTCCAGAAAGTCACATTGCCTTCAATGACCAGGGAATAGAGGAGAGAGTTGAAAAGCCTGGCTTCCTTGGCATGGCTGCCTATTACTAAAAGTCAGAAATAGTTGATACATTTGGCAAATGCAGGAAAGTGCCATCTGGTATAGATTTCCTTTCAACTCATTGGGAGGATTTCAGGATCACAGACAATAATTGAAAGCTGTTGTTTTGGGTGTGGTATTTTATTTACTGCTCTCTCTCTCTCTCTCCATTAGTTTCTGATAACCAAGCTGTCTGAGGTCTGAGTTGGCATGAATCTTCTTATTCCACTTATACTTACACTTCTTACAAATTCCCATACGCTAAGAATGAACATCCACAAATGACATGCAGTTTGCTTCTATTTTGTTTCAAAGTGCTATGAGTATCAAGGTCTACTTACGAGGGGGGTACTTTTGGTTACAGTGGGTCATTGAGAACTAGGGCCAAATGAATTGAAGTAAGCAGAATGAATGGCATTGTTGGTCATAACTGAACGCTGGGTCTGAATGAGGCCACTCAAAGCAGATCACACATGACTTTAATCCATTGCTCTGCCCAGCATTCCCCAGGGATAAATCTGTCTCCAGTTTTTATTTACATATTATCATTTTACCTTATGTCACTGTCATAGTTTCAGACTTGAGTAAATCCACATTTAAATAGTGATTTGTCTCCTTTTGATAGTAAATATTCTTGTAAGTGGTGGTTAAGATTAAAGGGAATTTGTTGACAATAGGTAGACAGGGCTATTTAGGATTAAATGAAATTATATACTCAGCCAAGAGAGCATTCTTTGGGAAGCTCCATCCTGCAGGTGCCAGTTGCCCTACAAATGCTGCCTTTGAAGGTGCAGTGATAATTCCCTAAAAGGAAAAAGAAAGAAAAGGAGAGGTGGAGAAACAACACATATAAATACGTTCTCAGCTCCCTAGACTCCCTGGGTGGGGCAAATCCTGCCTGGTACAGCCCTCCAGACGCCACCACTTAAAGGTTAGCAAAAGGTTCTTTTGAGGCGACATTTAAACCTTTAATAGCTCACAGCCAGTTTGGGCAGGAATCATTTCCCTTACTGGAGGCAGAGGCAGAGGCAGAGGCGGAGACCCGTACTGCTCAGTTACCTGTCTGTGAGAGGCTGGGGTGAAACCTTAGCTGGGTGGCTTGGCAGGAGAGGGTGGAGCCCGCCCTGTCCTGTCTGCTGGCGTTGCCCTCCGCCCTAATTGCACCAAAGGCCCCCAAAGCTTCAGGTTGCCCATTAGGCTCTTGCTGAGATTAGCAATTATAATATCGGTTTTCCCCACACAGGTCTGACAGAATGGTTGGGAGAGCAGAGGTGACTCAAAGTTTAGGAAGTCCTGGAGAAAGTTTACCAGTGCCTGCTGTTTTCCGGTCAACAGAACTGGCCTTTCCACTCCGAGCATTGGTCACAAACAGTAGGAACCCCTTTCAATCACTGCCAGCGACACTTCATTTCTGTCATACATGACCCTTGGCAAACTGCAACTCAGCAAAGAACATTCTTTCCAGAAAGGAACCAGACATTGTTCGGCTAAAGACGATTTATGGTGGGGACACGGGCTTGTTTGCTTTTGTTGGCCCCCTAGAGCTACACAGCCAGCTAAAATGAATCGTCGTTTTACACAGCCATGTTGATAGGAGGATCCTTCCTGGGAGGCCTGGGGAGGGTGGACACCACCCTGGACTTCATAGTGACTTCACTACTTTATGACTAGTCCACCTCAGCTGCTATGACCCAGGATCCTCGGGCTCTCCCACCTGAACAAGCATCCCAGGCACTCTCCCTTCCAAGCCAGTGTTACCAGTGTTACGGTCATGCCTCCTTCAGTTTCTCTGTTTAAAAATAAAGGAAAAGTTTAATAAACAGTAATAGTTGAAAAGTTCTTCTTCTTCTTCTTCTTCTTCTTCTTCTTCTTCTTCTTCTTCTTC
>LOEQ01000257.1:582910-597551 GCA_001685075.1 Bramus lutescens | reverse complement strand
CTCAAAATAATGTTTTCTAGCTCCATCCATTTTCCTGCAAAATTCAAGCTGTCATTATTTTTTTTCTGCTGTGTAGTAGTTCATTGTGTAAATGTACCATATTTTTCTTATTCATTCTTCAGTCAAGAGGCATTTAGGTTGTTTCCAGGTTCTGGCTATGACAAACGAAGCTGCTTTGAACAAAGTTGAGCACATGTCCTTGTGGCACGATTGAGCGTCCTTTGGATATATGTCCCAAAAGTGATATTACTGGGTCTTGAGGAAGGTTGTTTCCTAATTTTCTGAGAAATTGCCACCTGTTTGTCTCTCTTTGGGTCCTTTTTGTTGTCTAGATTCCCTGGCATTGTAGCCTATAGTCTGGTTTTACTTTCCTTTATGTCTAAAAGCTTATGAGTGAGTACATATTATATTTGTCTTTCTGGGTCTGGGTTACCTCATTCAATATTTTTTTCTAGATCCACCCATTTACCTGAAAATGCCATGATGTCATTATTTTTTTACCACTGTATTATGCTCCATTGTGTAAATATACCACATTTTCTTTTCCAGTCTTTGGTTGAGGGGCATCTAGGTTGTTTCCTGGTTCTGGCTGTTACAAATCATGCTTCTATGAATGTAGTTAAACAAATGTCCAGTGATACGACTGAGCATCTTTTGGGTATATACCCAACAGCAGTATTGCTGGAGAATTCATTATTTTAAAAAGCACCATAGCAAAACCTACCCCGAGAGTTTGTAGACACCTTAGTGACTAGGGATGTTTAGTTAAACAAAATAAAAAGAGGACACCCCAAGAACTTGGATATTGTCTTCTAATATTTTAAGTGTTGAAATGTAGAGGGAATCCAAAATCATAAATTGTCACACAGATGGGAATAAGATCAACTGACAGACATTGTAGAGTAAAATTCCAGATATCTTGAAAAAAGAAATTCAGTGTACACTTCGTAGGATCTAAACAGATCCATGAAAACTGGTCTTGACAAAAGATGAGTGTCTGAAGGGTGGGCAAGGTGGATCAGCTAATGAATGTGCTTGTCAGTAAGCCTGACAACCTGAACTTGATACTCATTATCAGAACAAACTCAGCAGTAGGAGAAAACCAACTCCTGTAAGCTGTTCTCTGGCCTCAACATGTATGCTATGGCACTTATCACTAACACTTGAGCATTCATGTGCACATATATGTGTGTGTGCATGCGCGCACGCGCACACACACACACACACACACACACACACACACACCAAATAAAGAAATAAATGTAAAAATACCAGCCAAAAAGATTCCTTGCAAGGAGATAGAAAAAAAATAAGGTGAAATTCTGCACCTGAAGAACTTCAACAGCAGACAACCATTGTTCACCATCATTCCTTCATCAACAATTCGTGAAGAACTGAGGTGAGTGCTATTCTGAGAGTGAGGGTGGCCCCATCTCAGGACCCTCACATAACCAGGTGTGGGTGACCGAGCTGAATGTGTCATCTTGAGGTATACTATTCTAAGAGAAGGTAACCAACTTTATTTTGTAATTTAGCTATGTTTTAAAAACTACTATACATATAATTTAACCACTTATTAAAAAAGACATATTTACATTCCAAGGAGATGGATGTGGTTATTTATTTTTGCATAAAGTTTTAAATCTTGACTGGATATTTGATATAATAGGACCTAGGGCATTTTCAGCATTTTTCAGAGTTGATATTTTGATTTTATCATGGCCATTGTTAAGAATTCTTCTTTGATTAAATACAGTGGCTGAATTATGCTTATGTTATCTCAGAACTCGTTAACAATTTCATACTAATAACTAGACCAAATTCAAAAGTCCATAAAATATAGTTTGTTATAATCATTCTTCAGCACATACACATGAGCATACATTTGGATTGCATGGTGTTAGACTACGCTATTTTTCAAAATACTAACTGAGTTGCCTACTTAAGTTTCATTAAAAATGAAATATTTCAATTGGACCAACACTTGAACCACAATTATGGGAATAAGCTCTGTCCCAGCCCTTAAATTGGTGGCAAAGTACCAGGCAGGACCAGCTCACATGGCAGTGCATATGTCTATAAATGTAGAATTTACGGATAACACAAGCCACACCTTCATTTGAAATATGAAAGGCTCCATATATAAGGGCCACATGTTCGCTCTATTAGAGTGAAAGGGGTTCAGATAATACTATGTATTGATCATAGATCATAGTTAGCCAATTCTTGGCCCACAGAAAGTCCTGGCACTGATAATTACTGTACTGCATGTTTCAAAAATACCTTTTAGAATTTATAACAAAATGCAATTATCAAGTGGCTCTTTACAAAGATCACAGTTTATGGAGGGCTTGTAGCTGAAATCTATGCAAGCAAGTACTACTTTCATTCATTTATATTTTCTCCAAACTGATTCTTTAAAATGCCTCCATTCTTGATAATAAACTTCAGAATTAGCCATGGTAAACGGAGGCTGCACATAATAACAACAAAAGGAGAGAAAGCAAGGACAGGAGACATCAAATCCGATGCGGAGTTGCAGCAACACGACTCTAAATGTTCCATAAATGTGTTTAGCTCGTGTTTATTTTTACATTCCTCGCCAGCAGAAAGCAACTGCAACATCTCGTTCCTGATGGCAGCTTCAGGCGAAGAGAAAGCAGGAAGCGAGAAAGGCGCGCAATAAACAAACCAGCAACAAGCCTCCCACGCAAGGCTGACACCAACTTCCACTCCAGTTCTCAGCTACAGTCATCTGGAGGGCTGCAGCACGCTCCCAGTAAATAGGAATGGTGTCTCAGTAGTATCAAACATGAGTTGGAATAAATGTTTTTCTTCACGTAATTAAGAAGATACAATTTTATTTCCAAATGTTAAAGTGTCCTTTTGCATTGTATTCACTGGACAGGGCTCCATGATGGAAAAAAAAATCTTTGTTTCCACCACATTGGTGGCTTTAATCAATTATTGACTTTGTTTCATGATAGGGAATGTTCTATCACCACTGAGAAAGTAAAATTAAAGTGTTTGTAATAAGAATATAGATACATCTTACTTGATTCTAGCCACCAGACATCCTTTACCATTCTTCGTTCCAGACAACTCTTTTACAGTCAAGACAGGCATTTTGGTGGCTATTCTTGGGTGTCAACTTGCCTATATCTGGAATGAACTGCAATCCAGAAACAGAGGACACACCAGTGAGAGATTTTCTGTATGGTATGAAGTGGGCACGTTCTATTCTAGTCTGGGCGTTTAAGGTAGGAAGACACACACCTTTGATCCAGACCTGAAGGCTGGAAAACACAAGCCTTTAATTTGGATCTTGCGATGGAAAGACATATCTATAATGTGGGCCACACCTTATATGTAAGGTTATATAAGGACATATTTGCATTTTGCCTGTTTGCCCTGACATTGCTAGCAAATCCATTCCTTCACTAGCATTGGAGCCTACTTCTTCAGGATTCCAGTATATACAGAAGACCAGCTGAGGTGGTCAATCTTGTGGGACTAATCAAGTACTAGATTATTGGGCTTTCCATTCATAGCTAGCCATTGCTGGATTAGTTGAACGGCAGCCTGAAAATAAATCACATATGAGAGAGAGATTCATTCCATAAGTTCTGTAACTTTAGAGAACACTGATAATACAGATATCCATTATTTAATACCTTGTTTTAACATCCTAAAGGCGTGTCAAACTCAAAACATAAAGATAACCTATGATCCATATTTGCTCTCAAAAGCTTCCAGAGACTGGGTGTGGAGGCATTCACCTCTAATCCCAACATTCACGAGATGGGAGCAGGGGGGGCTGTCTTCAAGACCATCCTGGCATCCACTGTAAGTCCCAGGCCAGTCAGTACTACATAGAGAGACCCTGACTCAACAAATACACAGACACACTCCAGGATAGTGACGGAGCTAGCAGGCTTTTACCGCTAGGGAAGCAAAAGTGTCCTCAGCACAACCATTCTTTCCCGCATCTCATTAGTCATGTTTCTCTTTTGTATCTATCACTTCTCTGCTTCAGTGAAGTATTCCACAAACTCTAGTAGGTGCCCCATACCCAGTCACAGTGTTATGCAATCAATCTTCCTGCTCAAACTGTTCTCCAGGATGACAAAGAAATCGTATTTTCAAAATGGGATGGGATTGTGATGGCTGTTCTTGGTTGTCACTTGACAACATCTGGAATTAGTTAAAAACCAAAAGTGAAAGGGTACATCTGTGAGGGATGTTTTTTCTTAATTTGAAGTGGGAAGATGCACTTTAATCCAGGTCTTTGAGGTGGGAAGACACACCTCTTAAGCTTCTTCAGGAACACAAGTGGTCAGACCCCACTCCCGAGGACCTCCAACTGCCAGGCTGGAGGGACTCAGCCTGCCAGATCCAGACAGCCAAGCTCTACTCTACAGAGTAAAAAGCTCAAGCTTAGGATTTAAAAAGGCACTGATCCCCACCTTGGAAATCTCCACCTGGAAAACTCTGCCACCCTCTACTCCAAGAAATTCTATATAAATCCTGTCTTCTGCTCAGCTCTCTTGATGTTCCTCACTCAAACAGAGGCAGCCACCCTCCTGGGTTTTTCTCTCCCAATAGGTCTCTTGTGTGATGCTTGTTGCTTGGTGTGATTTTGTAGTATTCTTTGACTCCCATCTGCCCTGATACTTTTCCCTTCAGAGCTGTAACACTTGTACTGGGGAAACCTTCCCTCCCCAATCCTCCAAGCTACCCCAGCAGAAGCTAACACTTCCACCAGGAAAGCCTTTCCCCTCAGAGTTATAGCACAAGATCCTTTAACCCAGATATTTTGAGGTAAGAGGACACACCTTTAAATTGGGCCACACCTTCTATTGGAAAGCTATAGATCAACCTTCCTAATGCTATGACCCTTTAATATAGTTTTTCAGATTGTGGTCACTCCCAACAATGATAATTTTTTGCTACTTCATAAATGTGGTTTTGCTACTGTTGGAAATTGTAATGTAAATATTTAATATGCAGGATATTTAATATTCAACCACTGTGAAAGGATCCTTCAACCTCCATAGGGGTCATGGCTCATAGATTGAAAACCACTGCTCTAGATTAAGAACATGGAAGAAGGAAACTTTGTTCATTGCTTGCTTGTTCTTACCTCATTAGTAAGTCCTGGCATTAGATCCTAATTTAGGCTTCCAACATAGAGTATAGACCAGCTGAGACATCCAGGCCTGTGGACTGTACAGCTACTGGATTCTTGAAACTTCCATTCAAAGGCAGTCATTGATGGATTAGCTGGACCACAGCCTGTAATTCATTCTAATAAATACCATGTGCATAAGTATATGTATGTGTATATGTATATGTATATGTATATATATATATATATTCTTTCTATAAGTTCTTTTACTCTAAAGAATACTGACTACTATAGGAATCATACCATTTCTCCATGTAACTATTTTGATATCTGTAGTTTGCTTTTATGAGTGAATAGATCCAGATATCCAAAATGACAACAGAGCTTCAACATGGCCTTAGTCTGAGTGTTCTCCCCCACTTCATTAGTTGACATGTACTGTCATGCTCATGTGCTTCTGTACACACCAATTCCTTATTCTGGAAAGCCACTGGGATTAAAAATGTGTATCACCACTGCTTGGTGTGTAAAGCTCACCAGTGGGGCTGTTTTACTCTTTGATCTTTAGGCAAGCTTTATTTGATAAAATACAAATGACATATTACTACAGTGGACAGAAGCAGAAAGAGAATAGACTGGAGTCCTGCCATCCCTTTGAAGGGCATACTCACAATGACCTAACTTTATCTGCCCAGTCTACCTTCCAGTGGTTTCATTGCCTACAACCAAGCACATTTAAGATACACGTGTAACAGTCACATTCAAGTGACTCAGTCTCAAGTAATTACATTAAAGTTCTTAGATGACAGCCTACAACTAAGATTCTCATCAGTGTAGGGGATCTACTGAAATGTAATTCCACCGAGCAGAGAAGGCCAGAGTAACTTGTGTGGAAGATGCCCCTGGTGTCAGCAGGACATTGGGCTCTTGGGCTCTAATCGCTTACTGTTTTCTGACTGCATGTCCTGGTTGCTGGAGTTACTGGTTTTCTGTTAAACTGAAAACTGGCTCAAATGTTTTAAAAGAAATTTCAACCCAAAGGAAACATCTTAGGAAAGTTTGAGATCTGATTCTTAACTTCCACATGCCATTCAGACACTTTCTAGAATATACATTGTCTACATTCCTGGCAATTCTTCCTTGTAATTAGCAGAGAGAATACAAATGCAGTGAGCCTAGGCTGGGTTTAGGATCAAGTGAGCGAATCTACCTGAAGAGATTTATGGTATCTCATTATAAAACCTCAAGCCAATGTTTTGCATGAGTTGACACTCTTATCCATACACTAGAATCACCCAAACAAGGCCAGCCTTTACTTCGAAGTGTGAGTTTTGTGTTAAAATTGTGTTTACAAACAAGATTACAATGCTTGAGAAAAAAATTCTCTTCAATAATTTATAACAGTTTTCTAATATTGCTTCTATGGCATCAAGTTACCTATGAATGTCTTGAGCAGAAAAAAGCTTTCATTATTTTTCAGTTAATTACTATGACTTCTGAATAGTTTTATTGTATTTCCCACATAAATATTGTAACTGTAATTCTTGCTTGACAACTGTTTTAATATATGTAATTTTACTGTGTTAAAGTTAAGGCCTTCCTTTTTGTTTAAAGAGAAAAAGGGGAAATGGTGTAGGAGGTCCTTCTGACTATATGTTGCTTTCATTGGTTGAATAAAGAAACTGCCTTGGCCTTGTGATAGGGCAGCCCTTAGGTGGGTGGAGTAGACAGAGCAGGATTCTGGGAAGAAGAGCAGAGTCAGACAGATGCTATGAAGCTCCAGCCAGAAGCGGACGTAGGTTAGAATCTTTCCCGGTAAGCCACAACTTCGTGGTGCTACACAGATTGTTAGAAATGGGTTAGATCAAGATGTGAGAGTTAGCCAATAAGAGTCTAGAAATAATTGGTCAGGCAGTAATTTAATTAATACAATTGCTGTGTGGTTATTTCGGGTATAAGCTAGCTAGGCGGCAAGATGCAGCCCACTCCTCCTTACTACACTGGTAGCCCAAAATCTATTGGCAGAATGAATTCCCACAACAGCAAGTCACTCTTCTTTACCTCGAGTTCAACTGGGTGGTTCACCAGATACCACAGGCCTCGCCATCCTGTGGCTTTATCCTTCACATCTGCACCTTGTGTGCATCCAGAGCAGAAGGGACCATGACCTGGCAATTGCGCCAGCACCACCACCATAGCAACTAATGCTGTGTCCTGTGCCTTGGCCACAGAAGTGACTATTAGACACGGCTATCAAAGCTGTTAGTAACTACAATAGCCATACCTGGTGGATCTAATAATCCTCAAATACAAATGAAGAGACTGGGAATTGATTGCTGTGATATCTTGTCTGGAGTCATTGTCTAACACACAGGAGATGTAGGACTCTGACCTGGCAACCCCGAAGCAAGCCCATGCAAATAAGCATGGACGAGTCCCCCAGAAAGGCAGTATTCTAGAGTACTGAGGTAGGTACTTTAAGTGGCAGTTATTTAGGGGAAGGAGATATCATTTGTTTGTCTTTTCTCTAAAGTCATTATGCAGACAACATTTGAAAAGCTGCCCTGTCTGGGGAGGAGGTTTTTGTGCCAATTATTTATTTAACTAATGTCACTTCTCAAGTACAACCTTTTCTGATCATAATTTGCTTTTCATATAAACCTAGAGTGATGGAAATTCCCAGCAATCTGTGAGGGTGACCCTAGCTAAGATTCCTAGTAATAGGGAATATGGGGCCTGAACAGGCCATTTCCTGTAACCAGGCAAGACTTTTGGAGGAGGGATTGGGACAACAACTCAGACACAAAACCTTCAGCCTACAATTTGTCCCGCTTACAAGATGTGCTGGAGTAAAGATGGCAAAGAAATTGTGGAATTGTGGGAGTGACTAATGGATGAGTGGCAATCCATACCCTGAGAAGGAACTCACGCTCGCCTTTCTGAGGGCCAGGACCCAGAGGTGGGATACTCCAGAGGCCTAGGATAGAACTAAATATGACTTGGATAAAAGGTCAATGAAATGATTCCTAGTGGTTTTCTGCTATACTAATAGATTGGTGCCTAGCCCAACTGTCATCAGGGAGATTTTTACCCAGTAACTAATGGAAACAGATACAGAGACCCACAGTCAAACATTGGGTGGAGCTCAGAGAATCCTGCTGCAGAGGGGGAATAAGGATTATAGGTCATGGACATCACAAGAAAACCCACAAAATCAGCTAATCTGGGCTCACAGGGGCTCGCAGAACCGGACCAACAACAAGGGAGCATGCACGGAAGTTGGTCTTCTTATTCTTCTACTCCTAAAAGTGAGAGTAGCGACTGTCTCTGACTCTGTTGCCTGCTTTGGGGACCTGTTCCTCTTACCAGATTGCCTCACCCAGCCTCAAAAGAAGAGGAGGTATCTAGTCTCACTGCAACTTGATACAGTATAGCTGGCTGATATTCATGGAGGAGTAGATGAGGGGATGTGAGGTTGGGAAAGGAACTGAGAAAAGAGGATGGAGCAGAAATTTTGGGTGGGATTTAAAAAGTAAGTAAATAAATAAATAAACCAACAACAAAAGGAATACTAAGGAAAAACATGTTTTCCAATTTTTTATTAATTTATATAGTCCTATGTTATTTGTAAAAGATATTAAAACAATAAAGAAACTGTTTAAAGCAGAATATACTTTTCATCCTGGGAGACTTTTAGTAAATACCCTTTCACACACTGAACCTATCATCTCCAATAACAAAGGGAGAAAAAGGGAGCTCTTCAAGGTTGAGTAACAAGTGCAAATACAATCTGAGCAGGCCCTGCCGATATCAATAAATGTGACCTCTATTTCAGTTGCCTTGATGCTGTCAGATATACTTGGATAAATAAATTTGTCAGTGAAATAGATGTCGTGGAAGTGTATAACAGGTATTTTCATAGAGGCACACATCCCAGAAAACAGAAGTCCTGCTTCCAGAGAAACCTGCTTCCTCCCTCAGTACCCCCGCAGCAACTCTTAGAGCCAGCTGGCTGCATCTGCTTTTCTTAACTTGGGCTCCCTGTCTTTTTCCAGAGCGCAGTCAAATCAGCCTTTACCTTTTTCCTTCAGTTGTCATTTTCCAGCTGGAAAACAACAAATTTAATCATTCGTACATAAACAGCGTCTGTTGCTGGTCCTTCAAGCTGGCGAGCCGGTTAATGCCTTGCATCCAAACATCAGGGGATGTGTGTATGTGTGTCTCTTTCCCTTTGATTTAGCAATAAGTGGGTCATTATGGCCAAATAATGAGAGAATGCAATTGCCTGGGCTAATATGTCTCGTCACTTCATTGCCAAACTCATCTCACATGTAATCCATTAAGTGGCAGGGCATTTTCCTCTTGGTCTTGTAGCATATTTAACTTCATCTAAATGAAGCTCACTCTAGGACCACCAACTTCATTGCTGGCAACATCAACTTCACTGTTATCAGCTCTTATGGTCCATAGGGTGTTGTATTCAGATGGTTCTATACAACATCTTCAGGGGCTCATCTGTGAGAGGCCATAAGCACATTTTATTACACAAAACAGCCAGATTTGGGTATCAGGTCAGATCTCACCGCTGAGCAATGAGGGTTCCTGAAGCACAGAATTTCCCTTTACTGTATCATAATCTTGGCCTTGTTCATATTTACCCCCCCATTATTTTTCTTGTCCCAGACACACACACACACACACACACACAGTGACTGTCCCAGTTAGCACATTCATCCTTAAAGATAAAAGAAAGAACTACTAGCATCTATTCAGTGAATTGGGTCTAATCTCCTTGAAAGATTGGGGCTGGCATCTATCAGTAACTGTTCTGAGGACTGAGGACAGAGAACAGGAAGTTTTCCAGGCTCCCAAAAGTAAAGGAATAAGAAGAACCTAAAGTAACTTGGATAATAAAGAATGACAGAGTAATACAGACAAATCCAGATAAAAATCCTGGAGACAAAATACAAAGCAAAAGCTCAATAAACTGCCAGGCTAGATCCACACAGGCATACAGGTGAGGGGGCAGAAGGGTAGGGAAGTGGGGGACAGCCAGTATAAAGGCTTGGTGGCATGCAAAAATAAGTTCTGTGATTCATATCCTGAAATATGCTCTGAGGCCAAAAGAAACTATCACATCCTAAACAAGATCGGAACAGTGGCAACATCAACAGACATGCTAATGTGGAAAGGGGAAAGTCTAATGAAATCCTTCCCTAGAGAAAGAACTAGAGAAAATCCTGAAATTCGCATTATTGACCCCCACTTTTAACGCATACATAGCACCCCATTCTTGTAGTCACTATGCAGTATAACCTACCTGTCTACTATGACCCTCCCTATGTAGAGATTAAAAAACAATACCTAAGAATCTTGTTCCAACCCACAACGCTTTATAAATACTTGAATGAGTGCCATTCCCCCTAACTAACACTGTCAGAGAAATAGTTTTTTTTTAAAGCAATTACTCTTTTTCAATTTTTTCCCTTTTCTTTTTTCATTTTTCTTTTTGTTTTCAATGCATCCCAACCACAGCTTCCCCTCTTTCCACTCCTCCTATTTCTTTCCACATATCTCCTCTCCCCTCAGATCCACTCCTCTCTCTCCATTCAGAAAAAAGCAGACCTTTTAGGGGTAGCCACTGAACATGGTATAACCAGTTAAAATAAGACTAGGTAGGCACAAAGCCTCACATCAAGGTGGGGAGAGTCAACCCAGTAGGAGGAGGAAAAGGGCCCCAAGAACAGATGGAAGAGTCAGAGACAGCCCACTTCCACTGCAAAGTCCACAAAAACACCAAGCTAAGGACCATAGCATGCATGCAGAGAACATAGTACAGGCCCATGAAGGCTCCTTGATTGCCATCTCAGTCTCTGTGAGTCCCTATGAGTCCTGCTTAAGTGTGGCCTTCTGATGACCTTGACCCATCTGGATCCTATATTCTTCCCCCTCCTCTTCCACAGGGTTCCCTGAGCTCTAAGGGGAGGGACCAAAAGGATAACTCCAACTTGGGCCCTCCTGTCCACCAAATGTTTGGCTGTGTATCTCTATATCTTCTCCAATCAACTGCCTGTGGAAACCTCTCTGATGACAATTGGGCTAGACATAGATCAATGAGCAGATAAGAATATAATTAGAAATTAGTTTATTGATTTTTTTCTATGATAGATCTCTGGGATATTCAGTTTCTGGTTCCTGGCCATCCAGGAAGTATTGGGCATGGGCTCCCTCTCAGGGCATAGGTCTCAAATTAAACCAGTTATTTGTTGGCTACTCACACAAGTTCTGAGACACCATTGCTTCAGCACATTTTTCAGGCAGGATAGATTGTAGGTCAAAGGTTTTATGATTGGGTTAGTGGACCAGTCCAACCACTGGAACCCCTGCCTTGTTACAGAAGATGACTGGTTCAGGCTCCAAATCATCTATTACTATGGGTACTCAGTAGAATCACCCATGTAGAATCCTGAGTTTCTACTGTGCTAGGTTTCCACATCATCCCTCACCAAGACCCTCCAATTCCAATCATCTCTTCTCATACTCTCTCCCTTCATTCCTCCCCCACCTGATTCTTCCTGTTCTGATTCCAACCTGCTCTAGTTCACTCCCAAAAATCTATTTACCTTTCCCAGGGAGATCCATGCATCCCCCTTAGAGCCTGCCTTGTTTCTTAAACTTTCTGTGAAGATGTGGCCCCATGTTGGGTGCCAGATGCAGATGTAAGTCACAAAACAATCCCACACCTGTTCATAATTATGGATAATAAAATGGTTGTTCATTTAATGGGAAAACTTACAGATCACTAGACAACAGTCCTCTGGTGAACAGGAACAGAGTCTAGCAGCTGGAAGCAAAAGCTAGAAGCAAGAGAGCAGGCATATGGTTCCTGCTGCTTTTTATAGTATAAGAGACCATACCCAAGTGGGTTGGTATCTTAAAGGCTATTGGCTGAAGAAGCAGAATGTGCTCCCGCAGCATTTCTAGATCTGTGGATTGTAGCATGAATATCATTTGTTAACAGCTAATACCTACTTAAGAGTTCATACCATGTTTTTCCTTTGGGGTCTGGGTTACCTCACTGAGGATGATTTTTTTCTAGATCCATCCATTTGCTTGCAAAATTCATGATGTCATTGCTTTTTAACATCTGAGGAATAAGCTATTGTGTAAATATACTACACTATATTTATCCATTCTTCTGTTGAGGAACATCTAGGTGGTTTCCAGGTTCTGGATATTATGAATAAAGCTACTATGAACATAATCGAGAAAGTATCTTTGTGGTAGGGTAGGGCATCCTTTGGGTTTATGTCCAAGAGTGATATAGCTGGGTCTTGGGAGTAGATGGATTTTCAGTTTTCTGAGGAACTGCCAGATTGATCTCCACAATGGTTGTACAAGTTTGCATTCCCAACAGAAATGGAGAGTGTGCCCTTTGATCCATATCCTCTTGAGCATAGATTGTCACTGTTTTATTGCTATTAGTGCTTCTGATAGGTGGAAGATGGAAGTAGTTTTGACTTGCATTTCACTGATAGCTAAGGATGTTGAATATTTCTTTAAATGTTATTCAGTCATTTGAGATTTGTGTATTGAGAGTTCTGTGTTATAATATGCATCCTGTTTTTAAGTTTGAGTATTTGGTTTCTTAATATCGAGTTTCTTGAGTTCTTTGTGTATTTTGGATAAGAGTCCAGTTGAGCAGGAAAACTGACTTTTAAAGATTACTTGAACATTTCACATCCACTTCGACAAATTGCATAAGATGTTCTGGAGGTCAGCTGTGAGTTGGTTTCAAATACCACAGAAAATACTCCCTTCTTCCTCCCTTTCACCCCGTTAACCTCTCTATCAGAAGCATAGCTGCTTTAACAGTAGAGTGTTTCTCTCCATTACAAAGTTCTCTTTTCACCTTAACCATATTTCAGAGATGGAGTTAGTCAACCTCCCTAGTGTGGTTGCTAAAGCCCCTGGTGAGCCATGGTTTCTTTAGATACAAACTGCCAGGGAAGAGACACTTCGTGGAAATTGGAAGTTCCACCATTCAAAAATAATTTATGAGTGCAAACCACTTTTACTTGGTTGAACTAATGAGGGGCATGTCAGACTGAAACCATTAAAAAAATGAGATAAGAAGGTTTTTGCTTGGAGAAACATTGTTTTATGACTCCCAAATACTGAAGACAATTCAAGTGTGTCTCAGAATGTATCCATTCTTGATATTTCCACCAGACACTTAAGGATCTGCATTGACAGATGGATGGGCATGTTTCTCTAATTAGCATTCCCACTATTAATGAAGATAAGAAGTTCAGTGCTTGGAAACTACTTTTCTAAGTAGATTCCTTTACACCACTAATTTGTACTAAGAAAAAGAACATGAACAAAAAGTATGCAACATAGCGTACATTTCCTCACGAATCCTTACTAATTTTAGCCAAGTACAGCTGAGTGTTGGTCAAGTTCCATTTATGTTATAACAAATGTCACCCAAATAGGCATTAAGAAAATAGTGACAGGAGTCCTCTACCTATGCTGAGGACAACCTTTCAGACCTGTGAGTGGCTACCATCCCAGGGTGGGGTGGAACGTCTGGGAAAGAAGCACAGGGTCCCTTCAACTTCTGCTGCAGGGGCTTCTTCATTGCACATGACCCTGCCTCCCCTAAGCCTGTCCTATTGTCTGCGAGGTCCTTGGCCTAGGAACAGTGCCTATTCCTGCACTGAGGCTATCAACCCAGAGGGGTGAGTGAGCACCCGCCCGGCTGAAGGTGAGTGCAGGGCACCTTCAGCTCCTGCTGCAGAGACTTCTTGGTTCCACACAATCCTCCCTTTCCCCAAGTTCGCCCTTTTGTCTGCAGGATCCTTGGACCTCTAGGAGTCCCTGTCCCTGTGCTGAGGACAACCATCCAGACCGGTTCTTGGCCCAGGAACAGTTCCTGCTCCTCCACTGAGGAAATCCACCCAGAGTGAGTTACAGCATAGATTGGACCAAGAAGCCAAGATTCTCCTGGCTGCATTTGAAGGAAGAGATGGGCAGGTGTCAATGCAAGAATTCCTCTAACAACCTTAAAGGCAACATGACAACACCAGATTCCAGGGATCACACAACAAGACTTGAACACCCTATTCCAGAAGAAGTAGAAGAAATTGACTTTAAATGTTACATTATGAAAATAATAGAGGACCTTAAACAGGATGTGAAAAAACTGCTGTAAATAAATGGAGAAGACAAACAAAAAGGTAGAAGAAATGAATAAATTTCTCAAAGATACCCAAGAAAACCAAGATCAAGCAATCAAACAGCTAAAGGAATTGGTTCAAGACTTGAAAAATGAAATGGAGGAAATGAAGAAAACACAAACCAAGGGACGACAGCTGGATATGGAAAATCTGGGTTAATGATCAGGAACTACAGAGACAAGCATAACCAACAGAATACAAGAGAGAGAAGAAAGACTCTCAGACACCGAAGATACTATAGAGGAAATAAACTCACTGATTAAAGAACAAA
>LOEQ01000257.1:549746-579977 GCA_001685075.1 Bramus lutescens | reverse complement strand
CCATAGAACCTTCATCTGGTGAGGGATGGAGATAGAGACAGAGACCCACATTGGGGCACTGGACTGAGCTCCCAAGGTCCAAATGAGGAGCAGAAGGAAGGATAATATGAATAAGGAAGTCAGGACTGTGAGGGTTGCGTCCACCCACTGAGGCGGTGGGACTGATCTAATGGGAGGTCACCAAGGCCAGCTGGAATGGGAATAATGGAGCATGTGATCAACCCGGACCCTCTGAATGTGGCTGACAATGAGGGCTGACTGAGAAGCCAAGGACAATGGCCCTGGGTTTTGATTCTATTGCATGAAAGGGCTTTGTGGGAGCCTAGTCTGTTTGGTTACACACCTTCCTAGACCTGGATGGAGGGGGGAGGACCTTGGACTTCCCACAGGGCAGGGAACCCTGATGCTCTTAGGACTAGAAAGGGAGGGGGAATGGAGAGGGGGAGGAAAATGGGAGGAGGGGAGGAGGTGGAAATTTTAAATAAATAAATAAATAAAATAGGCTACAATTCCAAAGGGAACGTTTTCAGAAGAACAAGTAAAAATGGCTAAGAAATAACATTTCAATATTAATTATTTTGATAGCAGATTAATTATTAAAGAAAATACTTATCAAAAAAGAAAGAAAATAGTGACATTCATAAAAAAATGACTTTTTTCTGGAGGAAGATTTAAAAAAATGACGATGATCCATGAAGTGGCATGTGTAAAGTACACAGAACTAGAAATTTTAAGAAGAGAACTTTTGACAGAGGTTTCTGTCCCTCCTGGTCTTGAACTTGTTCAGGCCCAAAGAAAACACACAGAGGTCTACATTAATTATAAACTGATTGGCCTATTATCTCAGGCTTCTTCTTAACTCTAATAACTTATATTAGTCCATAATACTTGTCTATGTTAGACACATGGTTTGGTACCTTTTTCGGTGAGGCAGTTACATCTTGCTCTGTTTCTGGCTTCCTTTGTGTTTCAGTAATGACTGCAGCCTGAAGCTTCCCTCTTCCCAGAATTCTCATTGCCCCACATTTACTTCCTGCCTATTCACCCTGCCTAAACTTTGTGCGTGGCTACTGGCCAATCAGCATTTATTTAAAATACAAGTGACAGGGTACAGACCATTGTCCCACAGCAGAGAACCCTCCCTTCCAGAGAAAAATGAGAACTTTAGCCAAAATCAGAACAATGTGGAGGAATGAGTTTTAGCATATTCATTATTTTCCCATTTAAACAAACCAACTATTTCATATTATTCATTATCATTACAACTATCCCTATCTTAACACAAATGTGTTTGCCATGGATGCTTTTCTTTTTTAATTTAATTTATTTTTTAATTTTATTTTATATTCCATCCACAGTTCTCCCCCCTCCTCCAACCTCCCCTTTCTACATCTGCCCCAGCCTACTCCCCATCCATTCCTTGCAACCAGTAAGGTCTTCCATGGGAAGTCAACAAAATATGCCACATTAAGTTTGGGCAGGACCAAGACCCTCCCCTCTGCGTTAAGGTGGAATGTGGCATCCCACCATAGGGAATGAGCTCCAACAAGCTAGCTCATGCACCAGGAATAGATCCCAGTCCTACTGCCAGGGGGTCTTCCATATAGTCCTAGCTTCACTACTGTCTCCCATATATGGAGGGCCTAGTTTGATCTCATGGAGGCTCCATAGCTGTTGGTCTATAGTTCCAGAGTTTCCATGAGTTTGGTTCAGTTGTCTCTGTAGATTTCTCCCTCATAATCTTGTCCTCTCTTACTCATATATTCCCTCCTCCCTCTCTTCGGCAATGGATGCTTTCCAACTTTTTCAGGCTATCCAACCCCCTCTGCTTCCTTTCTAAATCTAATTAAGACCAGTATCCAGCCATACTGAGGAGAAAGCCTATTTACATAAGAAAAAGAAAAACAATGTTTAAAAGCCCACATTAATCATGAGCTTTGGAGAAAGTCACCAAAAGCAGGATGCATTTTGTAAAATGACAAGTCCCAAGCACTTAAGGAAAATAGGTCTTTGCAGCCACAAGGGGACCAGTGTGACTAAAGAACATGCTTTTGTTTCTAAATATACTTCATTATCATAAATTGATCACACATTGCCTTCCGTCAAATACTGTACATTCAAAGGATTACATCAACTATATAATGCAGTAAAAGCTGTCAGGAGAGGTAGTAAAACCTATGTGACAAGCAAAATACTCAGCACTTTACTTTTGCTCCATGAACCTACACATACTTGTTCATGTCACACTTCAACTTTGAACCCAGATAGGGCCTGTGCTGTCCCAGTTCCCTGCGGACCAGCCAGCAGAGATGCTCAGGTGATTTTAATGAAATCACTTCCCCTGTCTCCCTCTGCACTGTATTCTTTAATGGTTGTTGTTAACCATTCTATTTTGAACAAAATTAATAGAAAAACATTTTTAAAAGTCAGTACAGAAGCCTCATTTAAATGAGTGCTCCAAATTGGGAAAAGAGTGTAGACTAACCAGGAGTATTATGAAAGTCTATCTGAATAGTAGCCATCAAAGAATTCAACCCATTGCTCATGTCTCACCTTACCACAAATGTAGAAAGGGTAATGACATTATCAATACTGGCCTCTCAATTTCAATCAATTTAATTTACCATGCTCGTTCCCATTTCTCTTTTCCTTCCTTTCTTTTTCCTTCCTTCTCTCTCCTTTCTTCCTTCCTACTTCCTAACCCTTTTTGATGGAGTCTTTCTTGTGCTCAGTGGCCATAATGCCTCCTTATAGATGCTCAATTCATTTTTATTGAATGCATGTGCCTACTGAATATGCTCCTGGTCAGCCCTGAGAGTCACAAAATCTGATCCCTCTGGTCACCCAGTCACATACAGGCCAGTTTTGACTTGTTTTAGAAATAGTGTAAGCTCAGTCACACAGTAAAATGTCTATAGGCTTGGAGCCCTACTGTGGTATTTCCCTGGAAGACGTAGTGACAGTAACAAGCCGAAACTGGAAGATACACCCACTAAATGACAGTTTAGGCATTTAAGTAACCCTGGCACGTGACAGAAAGGTAAGTCATAATGCCCATGTCATAAAGAGTCTTTATATGTGACTTGGTCTTCCTAGCAGCTTTCGGTATTCTTTCTTTATTCTGTTTACTAGTGTTGTGATTATTACATGTCATGGCGAATTTCTTTTCTGGTCCTGTCTATTTCATTCTATACACCTCTTGCGCCTGGATAGGCATTTCTTTCTCTAGAATTGGGACATTTCCTTCTGTGACTTTGCTGAAAGTTTTTTCTATGACTATGATCTAGGTTCTTTCTCCTCCTTCACCTAAGATTATTGGATAGGTCTTTTCTGGTGTTCTAGAGTTCCTGCATGTTCTGTTCATGAGGTATTTTCTTGTTTATTTGTGTTAGATTTATTGCTTTCTATGACACAGTGAACTAATTCCTGGGCCTTGTTTAGAAGCACTGATGTCCTCTCTTCTACTGAATCCATTTTATTCACAAGGGTTTCCTCTGAGCTTTTGAGTAGACTTACTGAAATTTTCATCTCAAATTTTATTTCAGTTTTTATTTGCTTTAGAAATCTTATTTCTTTTTAAATTTTACTTTTATATCCTGCAATGCCTTTATTTCATTCAGTTGTTGTGTTTTCTTAGACTTCCTCCTGTTGTTTATGCATATTCTATGTGAGCTTATTACGCATTTTTATCATTGCAATTTCGAGTACATTGTCTTCTATCAGTCAATTTGTTTTCCTCAGAGAACACTAGCATGAGATTACTAGATTTTTTTTAATGAGATACATAATTTTTGTGTTTTGCAATGCTTGTACTTTTGTGATGGGACTCAGGCATCTGGAGTTAGGTTCATGGTTGTCTTTTGGTGTAGATATCTGTCTTGCCTTTGTTGAGTGGATGTTTTTATCTCTATTTCTCATCACTCCAACTCTGCTGATTTTAGATTGCCTCAGTGGTTCCTGGGGTTCAGTTTGTGGTCCACTCAGTCACTCTGCAAATTGGGGTATCAGAAAGTGTCTTTGTTCAGTCTCTGATCATGCAAACAAACCTTCCATAGTAAGAGCAGATCCTGGTGGCATTTCCTCAGAAGTCATCACTGGAACATGAGTGACAAAGGAGTGAGAGTTATCAGCAGGTCAAACAGGCACCTAACTCAGGTCTGCGGCTTAGAGTATTAGTGTCCTGATGGGAAGGGAAGAGGAGGGCTCTATGGGAGTTTCGGTGGCTCGGGGGCAAGTTCTCAGATGATGGGGCCTTGAAGTAATGGTGGGTGGAGAAGATGTGATGCTTCCCAGAGAACACATGGCTCAGCCCACAGGTCCTCACATGGCATTTATTAGGGTACCTGAAGCAGAGGTGCTGCTACTTGTAACAGGAAGGAGAGGGCCACTTGTTCATTCCTGGCTGCCCAGCTAACTTATTCCTGAAATAATCACTCAGAAACTGTATTTATTAAATCACTGCTTGGCCCATTAGCTCTAACTTCTTATTGGCTAACTCTTACATCTTAATTTAACCCATTTCTATTAATCTGTGTTTCACCTCATGGCAGTGGCTTACTGGCAAAATTCACAGTGTCTTATCTCTGGCAGCTCTATAGCGTCTCTCTGACTCTGCCTTCTTCCTCCCAGAATTCAGTTCTGTCTTCCCTGCCTGCCTAAGTTCTGTTCTATCAACAAGCCAAGGAAATTTCTTTATTCATTAATGATAATCACAGCACATGGAGGGGACTCCCACATCAGCTACTCTTAAAACATGCAGGTGGTTCAGCCTGTCACTTGCTTCTAAGTTGCTTTTTTTATTGTTGTTTTGTTTTGCTTAATGTTGGATGTTTTTCATGAATCTGTTTAAAAGTCAGGTTCTAAACAGTCTGCCTTGCAAAGTGTGAAGTTCCAGTGTACATATGCATTGGTCCTTAGTGGCTAAGACAATGTCAATTACGAAGCAGGTGTCTAATTTTAGATAAGATAGATTAAAAACTGTGGTAAGTGGAAAATGACTTTTTGACAACCTGCCTGTCATTTCCCTTGCACTTTAATAATTTGGCATATAAATCACATTGCAGAGGGGGGTCAAAGTTAAGACTTCGGCTTGTTTTCCACCTCATTGAATAGCACCAAAATCCAGATTCAGTTGATCGCCAGAAATTACCACTGAAATAGTAAAATAGCTGACATTTTTTTCTTATTTGAAAGTACTTTAAGTCAGTTTTGTATGATATAATCAACTTATAAAAGAGAGGGCTTCTTTTAGCTCACAGAGTTGGAAGTTTCAGTCCAGTCGCTAGGTGTTTGGCACTGTTGCTTTGGATGACAGAGTGAAAATAACAAAACCAAAAGCAAAAATCCCAAACATTTCTCACTTGACCAAGAATCCACAGAGAAGAAGAGACCTGTATCACACATCTCTTTAGGGTATACCCCAGTGACCTACATACATTCCACAAGGCCTCACCTCTTAAAATCCATACCACCAGCCAGAAGTCGCACTGGAGAATAAACCCTTATGACATGAACATTAGGGATTCTTGTGATCTGCATTGTCATCATAATGGGCTAATTCATACTGACAACTCAGTCATTTCAGCTTGAAGTAGTCTTGATTTTCTGACATAAGTAAGCTACTTCTACCTCTCCCTTTCCTCCAAATTCTGTCAGCCATGTCTTGAATGATCAAGTAGTTTAAAACCACACCTCACTTATGTGCTTATCAATAATCATAATTCCTATGTG
Source organism: Bramus lutescens (assembly GCA_001685075.1). Classification (NCBI taxonomy): domain Eukaryota; kingdom Metazoa; phylum Chordata; class Mammalia; order Rodentia; family Cricetidae; genus Bramus; species Bramus lutescens. Next base: position 574,247 of record LOEQ01000257.1, on the reverse strand, counting down.
ATTCCAAAAGTTGATGTCTTATTCAGTGTTCTCTCGCTATAAACAAACACCATACCATGGTGTCTTGGAAAACTCTTGGAAAATATAGCATTATACTGGGGCTTGTTTGCAGTTTCAAAGGTTTAGCCCATTATCATCACAGCAGAAAGCCGGACAGCATGCACACATGCTGCTCAGGAGGTAGCTGAGGGTATCACATCTGGATCCAAAGGCAGCAGGAAGAGAGAGGGTCTGAGCTTGGCGTGGGCTCTTTGAAACCTGAGAGACCACTCCCAGCGACATAATTCCTCTAACAAGTTCACAGCTTCTAATACTTTAAAATAGCGTCACTCTCTGGTGACTAAGTATTTAAATCTGTGAGCCTGTGAGGGGTAGGAGCATTCTCATGGAAACCACCTCAAAGAGTTTGGTACTGCAGATTCTGAAGTTAAGTTGCCATCTTTTGGCAATGTCACAAACACCTTCCCTCACAGAAGCCTTGTGTAACTAACTTGGGAACCTATGTCAGTCTAAATCTAAACATCCTCTCTGGCAAACCCTAATTCTTTGTTTCAGTACTTGGGGATTAAATGTACAGCCCCATGCACTCTGGGCAAGTGTTACACCATTGAGTCGTCTTCCCAGCTGTCTCTCTACTTTCTGTTTTGCTGTAGAACCTCGCTAAGTTACCCAGGCTGGCCGTGAACTCATTCTGTAAAGTTCAATTTGCAATCTTCCTTCTTCAGTCTCCTCAGTAACTAGAGTGACAGGCCCAGGTTGATTAATAATAATAATAATAATAATAATAATAATAATAATAAAGTTCAGTCTTGGGAGAATAATGAAATCATAGAACTCTGAGTCCCTCAAGTCTCTCTCTGAAGCAGAGGACATCTGTTCAGACGCCAAGCCTCTTAGTGATCTTTCCTAACTTTCCCCCAGCTGTCAGCCAGCCAACCACAAAACGCCAAACCTGCTTGGCATAAAATTTATTCCCCAATCCTATGACGGGATTTCTTGTCAATTATTTTTAGACATACTGTTCACGGTTGATCGACTCCATTTCCCGAACATGTATGTTTAGAGGTAGAGATTAAAGCGCTTCAGGTAAAAGGAGGCCAGTGTGCCATAGAGAAACTCTATCCTGTGGTCCTAGCTGTGGTCTCCCCCACATGTGTCTGGTGATTTACAACTTAGTGTTTCAGAAGCACCATCATAAGCAAAATCATATAGGCTACTGCTTAGCTAGCTTCTCACACATAGTAGAAGCTAATAAATACTTTATTCATAAATTTGGAGTGGCAAAATACTTAATCAAAACAATATGCAGCCCTCAAAGACCAAACAAGTACTCTTTAGTGTGTGTGTGTATGTGTGTTATTCTTCATATAGCATTATGCAATATAAGTTAGGAAGATCCAGAAAACCGGCAAGTTTCTCTATTCTTCTCAATTAGATAAATTTTTTTGAACTACTAATTTTTTTTATAGAGAGAAACTTTTTTAAAGCATGCAACTTAACATTCAGAATTTTCCCTACTAGATAAAATTAATATTTGCTCCATTTTTAAGTGGCAGGAATCCTGGGTAAGAAAAATAAATTGAGCAAGTGAGATATATTTTAGAAAGGAGAATGCAAGCACTCTAGTAAATCAGAAGGGCACCAACTGTCAATCAAGGCAAACGTCAAATGTTCCAGGAATCCATCAACCCAAATGGTTCAGATTCACAGACTACCAAACTGGAAGCATTTTCAAAGGCCACTTGATCAAACATCTCTTTACAGGTTACAGAACCAAGTTCCCAGGGAATGGGTGGTTACACTCCATGGAGAACAGGGACTAGAACATGTATGTTCAATTGCCCAGGCCACTGTACTTTGGTGCCTAACAGTGACCTGATGAGATAATTAGCCATAATTACAAATGGGTTTCATTTGTCTGCAAAGATTATTTTTGTTTGATTTTGCTTGTGAGTGGCAGGCAGCTTTCTAAGTTTGAGTTTAACTATTTCAGCTATATAATAATCCAGCTTATACTAATCATAAATGAAGAACTAAAAGTCCTGAGAGTCAGGTCATCACACTTCTAGAGCAAGCCCTGGGTTGTTATTTACTACTTACTATATTTCATCCCCAGAGGGAGAAAGAAAAATCTCTGAGATTCTAATTATGCCAAAATTATTAAAATTAACTTTTTATCATAGTCATTTTTGTTGGGTAAGTTTTATATTTTATTCCTTCCTGATAAAACTCTGACAAATATTTGAATAATATTTGTCATTCATTCAGCATGGAAATTTTTGTATGCTGGAGGCTGAGTGTGAGTTCAGCCTGACTGTACTTGAGACCCTCAGACTCTCATGGCTGAAGCGGAGAGAAAAATGAATGCAACCAGTGTGATCAAGGGAGCTGGTGAGTGCCACTCAGGCAGGGCACAGTGAAGCACAGGGTTGGCTGTTCTGGTATCGGTCTATTGCGGTGGATATCTAGACGAAGTAGATGCCAGGAGACTGGGGAAAGGCCTCATTGCCTTTTAAACTATAACAGAGACATTCAGCTAACAACAGCTTACCACCACCCCCGCTCTCTGGGTAGAGGAGAAGGTAGGAGGCTTCCCCTGGAGCACAGAGTGCCCAAGATTTCTCTGAACTGCTTCATCTTCGATCAAGAGTTTGGCATTATCTTAAGTCTAAGACAATCATGTACCCATGAATCAATGCTCAAAGTTCAGCTCTTCAGTTTTACTTTCTAATCTTAGCCTGATATAAATAAAAAAAGAGTTGATGATTCCCTTATCAAATTTCTGCCATACTTTAATATGAGTTTAAGAAATATGAGCCTTCTATTTTGGAAAATGGAGACTTGTCCTTGGTCCCTGGCATCCCACACTGAGAATGAAAACAGAGATACATCATGTGGCCCACGTTCATAGCTTACAAACTTTGTTCAAAGACTAGCTAGAGTATCAATTTGACAAAAGTTGCCTTTATCTCAGGAAGACAGTGAATTTCAGGAACCTGCACTGTGTGACTGAATTGTACACAGAACATGATAGCAGCACCTCTCAAAACTGGATTATGTCTATCTTAGATTGTTTCACCAAAATGACCACAATGAGTAGCAACAGACTTGAGTGATGAAGAGTTCACCCGTTACTCAAAATGCCCCATATTCTGGATGAGGCAACAAAAAGTCACAGGGATGGAACAACATACCTCTGGACTCTGAAGTCAGCACCACGCTCCAGTCTCTGCTATCAGCCCCATCACTGACACTGGAGGCTTCTGGTAAGATGAGAGGACTGGGCAAGAGAGTGCTCTTTAGTTATTGACTCTCTCACCACTATGAAAAAGGAATCACTACTTCTTATTCACACTCAGGGACATTGGATCCAGGGAGATTTCATATTTATTCATGTTCAAAGTATAGCCAATTATTTGTAGAGTTAAGAAGAATTTCAACTTTGAATGTGACTTCCAACTCAGAAATCAGTGGTCTAGCCACTCTGCAACACTGCTTCAGATGGATATCTCTTTGGGTTTCCATCAGACATTAATTGCTTAAGGGACAGAGTTACCATTCTTAACATATTTAGTAAGAATTTAATGGATTTCCATCTACTTGTGGATCAATTCCCAAATTCCTGTCCTTCATCATTACTTGAGTATGTCAGTTTGTCATGAGATTATTCAGTAGATTAAGCCCCTGCTTTCTGAGCAGGCTTGTCGAAAGCTGTGTGATTTACCTATTCTTCAACATACCGATAAATTTAAATGTTTAATATTATTTTAAGTATCATTGTTCTTGCGGCTAAGTATGGTCCCAGTGGTGGTTGTCTTTCCCTGTATCTGGCTACACACTGACCAGAATGCCTAAGCAGTAGGCATAGCATTTCTTGGAAGAATCCAGGCTTGTACAATACAGAGAAAATGACTGGAGACTACATACAGCCTTCTCTATCATCAGCACTTAAAAAAATAGAGAGGTTGATTCATGTGCATAGGTTGGTCTGTGTGCATGTATACCAAGTCTATGTCCCCCAGGTCAGAAGAAGTGGTCAGATCCCTGGAGCTGGAAATACAGACAGTTCCAAACCACCTGACGTGGGCACTGAGAGCCCAGTAACTGAGACACAGCTCCAGCTGCCATCACTCTTCTGAAACTAAAATGTCAAGATCTCAGGGACTGCACTATTCTGTCTCTCAGATCTGCCAATGTGACACCCTGAAGCTGACATTTGGTGATTCCAACCTGGCTCTGAGCAAGAGCGTACCAGAGCCATGGAGTTTGCTGTGGATTCAGCAAGCTTAAAGAATACCAGGACAATGAGACTGAATTTTGTGATTGGCTTCATTCACAATACTGACAATGGGCCCCATCTGCTTTCTCCAAAAGTATGATGTTTAAAGAGTATAGGTCATATACAATGTTTACTGCAGAAAATCCTGGGGAAAAAAAATCTACATCCTCTTTCAATAAATGACTGAAACTATTATTTTGAAAACACGTCATTTAAGTTTCTCGAACTGGTAGAAGTAGCTTAAGGCTTTGTAGGAAGACGGTGACACTGAGGAAAGCAGGATCGCCTCTATTTAGAATTGGTACTCTTTATAAAATTCCATTTGGAAACCGAGTATAACCTTCTACCAGGAATTGGCGTCTCTACACCACTACACAGTTATGTTTTCTTATTTTTGATTCCTGAGGCTCATTTTTAATACCCTCAGTTCTGTCGGATATTAACACCTCTATGAGGAAGCAGATGTCGAGCTGGCATATGGCCCCCACTCATAAATTTCTGTAACTTTCCCGTAGTGTATAAGTCACAGGTAATGATAGGTTACAGTGACCAATTTCCAGAGCACTCCCCAAGGAGCCGAGGAGCACCAGTCATATTTGTTCACCTCAGGTCAGTGAGCTGGTGCTCTGGGCATCCTTCCGCTGACAGCAGCTTCCAACAGACGCTGGCAGGGAGGGTGATGTGTAAGAGCTACATCCCGCACCACACGTAAAAAGCCCGGCTGTTGGGACTTGATAGTCTCCGTAGTCAGTTTGTGGGGGGAAAGGACGGCACGAGAGGCTTCAGTTGCATCAGCTGCTCACAGGTGAGCAGCAGTCAAGAACGTAGGTAATCGACAAGGAAGGGAGATATACATGAGAAGGTCCTAATGCTTGAGCTCATAAGTGATACATAGGAAACTCAGGAACAACGTGCATGGGGATGCGGTATAAAGAATGTATTGTTTTAGACAGACTGAGGCTTTATGCCCTATATTTTAACCTTTCCTTTTTACTTGGCAGAGATATAATAGAGACAGTGTCAATGAATCCTTGAAGCCTAAGTGAATGCAAGCTCAAAAGACAAAAGGAACACAGGACACAGGTAAGACCGGTAGCCAAGAACAAACTTGCGAAGATAAGCTATGCTTGCTTGACTTAAGAGACATGCTAGTTTTCCTCTTGCAAGTCTATTCTTCTGAAGAAAGCATTATTCCTGACAGAGTGTTTTGAGCGTGGACTCCAGATAGCCATGTCTCATCAGGCATTTCCACATGTACACACAGGATCCCTGCTTGTGACTGTGTTGAGTGTGTTGCCGTATCTACATAATGAGGAACCGTGTTTTTTGATGGGGAAAACAAAGGGTCCACACAGAGAAATGTAACTCCCTGGCTATCCCCCTGTCACTCTGTATGAACGGATCTGCAGTTGCTCCTCTCAGAATAACTCACTGCTTTATTAAAATGATCCATGTTGATTGGAGGCAGTCCAACCAGTACAGGCAATAATAAGCCTCTACTGATCAGGGATGCTGCAGCTAGATATCCTGGGATAGCCTCTCTGTGGATAGCTGACTTATCTGATATAAATGAAAACATATTTTATATGAAATCATGATCACAAAAGGAGCTGATTGGCTTTACTAAAAAACACCATGGCGAGGGTGCTGGCATTTGTCTTGAGGTAATACATGCACGGCAGTGGTGGCATTCTCTCCCTTGACAAGGAGGCTGATTTCTTGATGATGCTGTTCCAGGTATGAAAATATTCCTAAAGGGAATCCCATGAAAGATGCAGCTACACTGGAGGATGTGTGTAAAGGGTCTTAGAAGGCTACACTGTTCCTTTACCAACAAAATAGAGTAGCAAGCCTGGAAAGAGCTGCAGGGAAGGAGGAATGGAACAGGGATTGGAATGCATAGCTAGGCTTACATTCAAGCTGAGAGTCTCCATGATTACCGAAGAATTTCGAAGCTGGAATCCTGAAGAAAGACCAGCAATTAATTAGCGGTTGAGTTCGGAAAAGACACCGTAGTCTCAGATGGCCTGAGCCTCCAAGAAGGAAACAAAGCATTCCCATTAGCTGGTGACAAGCATTCCTGTGCAGTCAGGAACTGGGGTTTTGTTGATGGCTGGCACTTGCAAGAGGGTAGTGATTCATATTATGAAAAGAACTAGACTTTTTTTTTAAAGATGCAACTTGGTAACTAATTTTTGTCTCTCCCTGTCAGGGTAACCGTTTGAATGTTAATTTAATTTTACAGAATATCATTTATGTAAATGTAATTAGAAAGGAAACATGATCTGGAGATGTGCAGCACCAAAGAAAATTTATTACTCCAAGGGGTATTGCTCTAATCACTCAACTGCAATATCGAGTTTCCCCAGATTTAATCTAAAAGCAATAAATTACAAAAGGCTAATGCCCTGCCCAACAACAAGCTGCCATGAACCCACGTTTCAGGGAAGGAAACCAGAAAGGGGAAGAGAGGCAGGAGAACCTGACTTCATTTTAGCAACAGGCTCTCAGCGACTTCGTATTTCCTGATATGAAACTTGGTACAGACAGCATTGCTAGGGAAAAAAAAAATTAAAAGCTGCTTTTCCTACGCAAAAGTTAAAATGAGACTTCATTGTGCTATTGATCCTCTTTCCTGAGATTTGATCAGGGTTCTGCTTTTGTTAAAAAAAAAATCCACAAATCCTGGAAACTCAGAGTTCCATATTCCTCAAGAACAAAGAGAAGCAACGCCAACTGACACGCAACAGCCCTGGGTCTTTGCCTTATGAAGCTAAGAAGGGGAAAGGGCACAGTTTGATGGACGTCAGGGCCCAGGCTGCATTGCATCACGTGCATGCTGGGAAGCAAGTTATCCCAGGGAAACTTGCCAGCACCGAAGAGCTGATCCTGTAAAAGCAGAACCCTTCTTTCGTCCGATCTCTTCTTCGTGCTCAGTCAAAGGTTATGACAGGAAGAACTCGGGGCTGAGGGTTAGCTCCCTGTTACATTAGCCTCATGCCGGCACTAGAACATTGTTGGGGTTCTCTGGTCCTTTTAAGGCACTCAGACATTGTCAGGTTGGAAAAAGAAATAAAATCATCGATCTGGCTGCACGAAGGAAACCTTTAATGAAGTGTTTAAAAATTCCACTGCCCAGTTTCTGCCACAGAGCAATTAAATTAGCACTCAGTATAGTTAGAACTCAGGCATGGACACGTTGGAACAGCTACCCTGGTGATATTAACGTGCAGACCACAATGAAAATGACAGCCCTACATAAAGCTGGCTACCATGCACTGGAAAGCAGTGTTCAAGGGGTAGCTGTGCTCCATCACAGACACACCCTAGTGCATGGGGACTTCTGAGATGCAACGAAAGGCAATTGTGAAGTCTGATGAGTTGTATAGAGCCGACAATTGTAGCGGCTAGGAGTGCAGCGACATTAGCTAGTAGAGCCCCAGCATTTCAGTGTGAGTTTTAAACTCCCAAACCTTCTACTGTCAATTTTCCTTGCCTAAATAACCTACCTTGCCTCCTTGGAATTGGGAGTAGGACATTATAATCAGAAACTTTTTCTGGAAAATGAAAATCCAAGTCCTTCAATAAGCTTTATATTTCTTTCATTAGCCCAAACTATCTTGGTTTCATTCTTTTCTATATTTTTATCCTGAAATTTTATACATTGGTTGGGCCATTAAATTTGTAAAAGGGTGCATGATTTAAGACAAATAGGCAATGTCAGGGTGCAAAGATAGCACAGAACTCTCCACACCATGAGTAGTTCCAATTTACATGTGCAATTAAATGCATTCTGAAGAGGTTTTCTTTAAATTTAATATTTTGTGAATGTGTGCGTGCTTAACAGTAGCAGAAATTTAAGAGGTACTTTGAACCTGTGCTGTCATGGAGAATATTTCTTAGCATGTGGCTCAGTAAAATATTGACTTGTTTAAAATTAACTTAATAACACATATGAGGAGTTCACCAACAGGTGTGCATCAATAAAATCGGTGTGTATATGCTCTTAGAGAAAAGCTGTAAATCAAGCAGCTAAGTATTCAGCACAGTCCCTCCCCTATCACCCCAACAGCCCACCATACACATGAGCCTGTAGCTCATTGTATATTTAAACTTCACCTCCAGCTACCAAAGTAAGTCAGAGAAAAATCACCTGGTAGGATTCTTTCAAAGGCCAAATACTTTTCAGTGACATTCTGAAGTATTTAAACAACACAAAAAGCAATATATCTTTGGTACTATATGTCACTTCAATATTTCTGCAGATTTGCATGTTGAAGGTTTGCACCCAATGTGGCGCTACTGGAAGACAGGAAACTTCAAGAGGCAGGGCATGTTAGGAGCTCTTCAGTTACTAGGGGCATGCGCCTGAAGGTGATGTGGGGATTCTCATCCCTCCCTCTCTTCCCCTTTCATATCTTGGCCATGAGATTTTGCACACACTGGCACCAATATGGAGCCCTACCATGAGGCAGAGAGCGATGAGCCATTAATCATGGTCTGAAACCCAACCTCCGTGTCCAAATAAGCCCTTTCTCTTTACGAGCTGAGTAGCTTAGAAATGTCTTCTTTTATCAGAAAGCTAACAGATACTCACTGAGTCTCCTATTCATTTAACCAGGAAATCAGTCCTAGACTTCCTGACTCACTTATAGTCTGTCTTTTAGGCCACAAGAAAAGACACAAAAGACAAAAAGAAAACGTTCATATCTGATGCTATGTCCTGACATTGTGTCTGCTCCAAAGTCATAACTCTGATATTGCATTTGTAAAAACCAAAAAAAAAAAAACCCAGCACTGACAAGTCAGTTTGGGCAAGAGAGTTTTCCCTGATCTACTGAAGCAGGACCTCACTTCTCCTCCTCACAATTAGCATTTTCCCTAACCTCAAAAGCACATATCTCGGTTATTAAATTGCATAACTCATTGTCAGAATATGTCCTGTTTTATCTTAACAAATGTAAACAGCAATTCCTTTTTCTATTGTAGATATTTATTAGCTGACTTACCTAAAGAGCTAACTAGACCATATAGGCACAAGGTATAGTGGGGCTCACATTTCTTTCTTATGTCAAAATGTACTAAATTATTTACCTGAGATCAGCATAAACAAAATAAACAATGTGATTTTCTTGTAACAGTCCTACCACGGAATAACGGGCTGCGTGTTCAGCAGTTATTGGCTCGCTACAACTCACAAGGAAAAGCCTATAGTTTCTACGTTGTTGCTTCAGGTGGTGAGTCATGGTTAATAACATACTGTCCTCAACATCACAAATTGGCGATGTCTAATAATGTTATCAACCAAATTCACTGGCAAACAGTTAAGACCCAAGTCTCTTAAACAGGCTTTCACACACAAGTTGAGCAAATCGTCCCCACTTTTATAAATTCCCAGATCACTACACAGCAGAAAGAGAGTACAGGGTTGAGCCATTCTTAGGTAAGCAAACCATGTAGACAACCTACTCTGTGAAACACAGGCCAGACTCTCATGCTGTCCTCCTGTTTTCATGTGCATTTATGTACTTGTGTTGTCTTTGCTGTGGTCTCAGTCTCGAGAACTCAGCACTCTGAGATGCCATCTTTGCTAACCCAGAAATTCCTGGTGTTGGCTTAGGAAGAAGAGTTAATGAGAGAGTGGTTAAATCATGAAATAGGAAACCACGAGAGAAACCCCACAGAAATGAACTAGAATTATGAGGAAATGACAGAGCCCTGGAAGAAAATGCCAAGGAAATGTCAGAACGGAAGACCAAAGCACAAACAGATTGGTGGCCTTAAATCCCCTTTGAAATAGTGAAAGGTTAGGATGGATACATTCATGCATGCCTGTAAAATACAGAAAGACTTATCAGGTTATCTAACTCTATACAGCAAGTAAACAGTAGGTCTTGGATTTAAAACCAAATAAATCCATCCAATCCAAAATCAGAAAGCAACTGAAAAGCTTGAATGAATGGATAGAGCAGGTAGCTGATTGGCTCCTTAAATGAAGGAGACTAAGAAAAGGAAGGTGTTGGAGTGGGGGATTAAGTATGCACATAATACATTGTATACCTATAGAAAATTCCTAAAGAAGAATATTTCTAAATTGATTGGAGAATAAAAATAAAAGTGAAAAGACCAGTCTTATGGAGATCTGGAGGACATCGTTTTGTGAAAAATCAGCATCCAATACGAGGACCTGGGGTGGGAACAGGAGAGAAACAAAGGGCAAGTGAAAGTCAGCCAGGTGGGAGTGAACCACCTTCCTCAGTGCCATCGCCCTCCACTTGCATCCTAGCCCTCAAGACTGGTAAGGACCACATCCTCCAGAGAGCACAGGGGACCCCTTCTTTCTCCAAAGCCCAAACTTAAAAATGCTTTGTCATGCCAACCATTCCCAGGGAAGCAGCTAGCATTTGACCAAGATTGATACATTCCATTTAAGTCAGTGTTTGGATCAGGCTTTCCCTGCTCCCGAAATTTGCTGAGGTCAATAGGTTAGAGGGCAAATAAATGCCAGAATATGTCAAGATCTGGTAGCCTTCTTGCATTCCTCTGGCCCTCTTGCTTCAGGTGTTCAGCCAGAGACGGTGTGCCCCCAGCATTGACCATGGCGCTCTTGAGGTCTTAACAAAACTCAGTGACAAGTTCAAGGCAGTCTTGGCTACTGGAAGCATCTCAAGACCACAGCTTTAGTTAGAAGCAGAGATAAAAGTCTTAAAGATGCAAAAACATGTTTGTCTTATAAATTCTATTGGCTTTTACAAGACGACTTGATGGTGGGGTTGGGTGGGGCTTCTGAAGCACAGAGTTGCTTATTCGTTTGTTGGCTGTGTCTTCTATCAAGGAGACATGTTTCAATATCATATTAGATGTACCCCTAATTTTCAAATTCTAAGGAGGGGCGGGAAGGAACAAGGGTTTCCCTTCATAGATAATACAGACAATATTTTCATCTCAGACCCATTAGCAAGTCTGCAATACTGCCAGCATTCTGAGCACTCTGCCTGAATATCTAGAGCGTGTTGTACCCAGTTTCAGGAAGCCTAGACCTAATGAAAGTGTAAAATAATTCTGAAGTTCAAGTGGAATTGTCAAGGTCCAAGGCAGCCCTGCTGGAGTGTGAAGACAGTCCAAAGCAGCAGGGGAGAGGCAAGGCCAGTGTGCAGTCACTGAAACATGGGCAAAGCTACTGTTTCCATTATCCCATGGCTCCCAATACCATCATAATTTATTATCATTTGTTCATCCTTCGCAAAGCCTTATAATTATAAGCCAGACACTAATGAGACAGCCAAAATAGAATTCCTTAAGAATCTCATTTTAACTGATATTAATTATTACCTGATTATAAATAGCAAGTTAACCATAAAACACACTTGGTGCTTGAGTTTAATCTTACACAGTCCTTGAAAGACTAGAAAAACCTCTGCAAGGCAGCCAGGTAAACCCAAAGTGCTGGCTTTACTAACATTAGGACACAGGACAAAGATCTATATAATTTTCAGAGTAAACTCGAGGAATTCTCTTCATAAATAATATTTGGACCACAGCCTTAGATAAAAGTGTGTGGGAGACATATAACTATTCTTTCCTCCGCTCTAAGAGGCAGATCTCTGTCAGGATTGCAACCTTTCTGAATGTTGACGAGCATGTTCACTCTAACGCGAGCTTTTGGCCTGGCTCATTATGTAAATTATATTCATGTAATGCATCACTTGGGTATTCAGGTGCAAGCCCATGGTGTCGAACACAAGTCCTCCCTGTCACGAGCGACAGCAATGCACATTTTCAGTAAAGATAACTGATCAGGGGGAAGAAAAAAATAACTGCTATTTTCAATCAGAACCATGGAAAGTGCCCTTAGTCCAGAAAAGATATGATGCCAGTCTAAGGCTATAAAATACCTCTTTGACCTTATTATCCAGGCTCCTGTATTAAATATAGTGGCTATAATAGAATCTGTACGCCCTAGTTTCTGACAGGTTGAATGTTGCCTAGTGATCCAGGAGGGAAAATGGCTGCTTGGATTCAAAGGAGATTATAGATTACTGACATTTCCTCGGTATTGTGACCAGATGATGCTAGTATGGTGGTTTACAAAAAGAGAGACAGCACCTAAAACTGATAATTAGAGGGGGTTGTACATATTTTCTATTGCTGTACAGTAAATTACCTTTGAACTGTTTATTATCAATGGGTCAGAAACCTTGGATAGCTCACCTGGGTTATCTGTTTCAGGGTCTCTCACATACTTATAACCTCTGTCATCTGCTCATAAGTGGGAAGCAATGAATCCTGGTTGTTGGACTGAAGGCTTGAGATGCTTGTGAGAACTTGGTCACCTGATGCCATATTATTAACGAGGCAGCGTTCCTCACTAACACAAGCAAGGGAAGAGAGAATAGGCTCAGAAGACAGACCGTGAAATCTGTCCCTACAAGTGATACACCATTACCTTTATTTAGGATTAAGTCACCAGGCTGAGACTACACACAAGGAGAGAAGACTATAGGTATTGGGAGACAGAGGTCATTAGAAAACATTTTAGAAAGTTTCTCGCCAAGGAAACTGTCATAGTTCCTCAGGGACCCAAACCTCTCAGACTTACCATGACATGCTTATCAAATTATCTATAAGACCCACAGGTCACCAAAATGAAATTGTGTCATCTTGGATCTCTTTCTATGCCCATGACCAGCAGGGAATTTAATGGCATTCTTCATGGAAAGTGTCTTGGCATGGGAGGAAGGACCTGTTTTTCAATTCCAAATGAAATCAGAAAACTCTTCTTTCCAGATAAAAATAAAACATTTTAATGAACATCAAATTAAATGGAGAGAAAAAGCATTTCTATTAAAATCAAAAGCAAGATAGGGCTGTCTGCTCTTTCCATACCTATTCAATAGAGTTCTTGAAGTTCTAGCTAGAGCAATAAGACAACTAAAGGAAATCAAGGGTATACAAATTGGAAAGGAAGAAGTCAAAGTATCATTATTCACAGATGACATGATAGTATGTATAAACAACCCAAAACACTTTACCAGGGAACTCCAAAGCTGATAAGCACCTTTAGTCAAGTAACTGAATACAAGATTAACTCAAAAAATCAGTAGCCCTCCTATATACAAACAATAAATGGGCTGAGAAAGAAATCAAAAAATCAATACCCTTTACAATAGCCTCAAAGAAAATTAAGTATCTTGGTGTCACACTTAACAAGCAAGTGAAAGATCTGCATGACAAGAACTCCAAGTCATTGATAAAGATATCAGAAGATGGAAAGATCGCCCATGCTCATAGATGGGTAGGATTAACATAGTAAAATTGTCCATTTGCTTCACAATTCCAATATCCACAAAGCTTCTTCTAGAAGTCTGAAAGAGGAAGTTAACCTGTGACTCAGGAGGCCAGTGAAGCAGGTGGCTGGAAAGCAAGGGGACTGGAAAGCCAGGGGGCTACTGAAGCACAAACCCAGATGCTCCCAGCAGTGATGCTCCAAGGATAGTGGATGGCAGCAAAAGTTTGGAGAAATTTCTTCATAAGGACTCTATGTCTCTGCTCTTCAAAAGGCATAAGCCAGGCAAACATATCACAATGTTTCAGATCCAGAGCTTGCCTTTCCCAAGCAAGAGGTGTAAATTCTGTGGAGAGGAGCCATATTTGGCAATTAGGGAATGAGCATCAGCTCAGTAATGTCACCATGGCCACACTAGGGAATAATGGTCACTAAACCCCGAATGACTAGAAACTGAGAAACTATCCTCCAAGTCTAGTTTATAAGGAAGCAGGTAGAATTTTCTGATGAATGAAAGATCCTTGGAGCTTTCTAAAATTAACGTTGGCTTTCCTGATAATGATCTAATAGGGCTGATGGCTTCCTTCTTTTGGAGAGGGCATGAAGCTACACCTGTTCAGGAGTGTTTGAGAAACCATATGCAAATTGCTGTGTAAAAAACAGAAACCCCACAGGACAATGGTGGTACACTCTTTTATTCCCAGCATTCAGAAGGCAAAGAGAGGGAGCAGATCTCTGTGAGTTTAAGTCCAGTATAGTCTACAGATTGAGTTCCAGAACAGCCAGGGCTACACAGAGAAACCCTGTCTCGAAATGATGGAATCCCCATGATTCCAGGGCAAGGGGCTCATTTCTCCAAAACAGCTCTAAATGGTTTATTATTAAGTTATTATTAGTTTCAGCTAGTAACACTTGTTGGAGCAAAGCCAGTCTAAAACATTTCTTCGCTATCAAATCTGCTTGCAGAGTTGCCTTATAAAGAAGAATAAGAATGGGCGTGTGTCTTGAAATACCTTCAAGGCCGTGAAAGATTCATGTTCCCAGTTCATCTAGTGCCTAAGCATACTGCCCAGAAAAATAAGTAGAGACCTGATGACCTTGATGCCCCTGGAAACTGCTGGCCCAAGTTGCAGCTCGCATCAGATAGTATTTATGGTACCTGTTCTGAGAACTTTGCCTGAAATAAACTGGACATAAATGTTCACTGGGTGTGGAATGTTCATTGTAACATGGATCGTTCTGTCTTTGTTTTTTGTTGCTGTCATCATTACGTTCCCTTTTCATGACCTGTATTTAACAGAGAAACACAAGGCCACACTGCAGAAGCACTATGTGGTGATAAATGCTCCAGAGCCTAGATAGGCAATAACATGGAGTCAAATGCACACCAGGCGTAGCATCATCAGCCTTTTATTAATTTAGCTATTTTTGATTCACTACAGCTTGAATGGTGTCTTCAACTGAGTTTCACAAGTAGCAGCCACTGATGAAAAAGTCTTGTATGAGCAGTTCAATTAATTATCTAATCCCAAAAACCAAGAGAAGAGCAAGGAGTGAGAGAAAGCATCTGCGAAGGCATCGCTGTGTGTGACCAGGTGCTCTGTCCTGTGGGATCATGAGATGATTATAGATCATTATAAATACTGATCATGCAAAACTGTTGTAAGAACAGTGAAATTACCCATAAAGCATCGTACAAGACGACGTGGCTCTCAGTCTCCTAGGGAGCCATCTTTTTTTGAGTTGGAGGCACAGTAAAAATTCAGCATTCCCAGAATCATTGCACTCTTTTTCTTAATGTTTCAAAGGAAGTAATTTGGATTTGCTGTTTAAACAAGGGGAAAGCAAAATGTAGAAAGAGACAAAGAGAAGAGACTTGAAGAAGCAAATACTATAACATGTCATGATTATTGTAAGACCCTAAACATCATCAAGAATAAGAGTGTAGCATATGAATTTGACATACCTATAACTCAATTTATCTCCATGGTGTAGAATGACAAACTGAAAGGATGTATTGGAATCTTCACACAAGTTCTAGAATGTCTCACATGGCTCATGACTTCATTCCTCTGGTTTCAGTTGACTTACACAGTTCCTGGTCTAAACATTTGCAATCTGAAAACACACACACACACACACACACACACACACACACACACACATACACCCCATACCTGTAGAGCGGATAAGCAGTCTTTAATAAACAAAGTATGTAAGTAAAGAGTACTGACAGCTCAGTGTCATGGGGAGTTACTTAAACAGCACTAGGAAAAGGTGAATGATTTTAGCATGAGAAGAGATGTGTGATTTGGAGACAGGAAGAATAGAAAAATTCCAGAAACCTCCTGAGTTTGTTTTCTATGCTAATATACTAATATTGATATTCTTAGTTCGAGTTTCTATTGCTGCAAAAAGATACCATGACCATAGCAACTCTTATAAATGAAAACACTTAATTGAGGTGGTGGTTTACATTTTCAAAGGTTTAGTCCATTATCATCATGATGCATGATGCATGGTGGCATGAAGGCAGACTGGGTGTTGGAGAAGTAGCTGAGTGTTTATACCTTGGCTTGCAGGCTGCAGGAAGTGGTCTGACTTACTGGTCATGGCTTTGAGCATCTATGGGACTTCAAAGCCTGCCTCCACAGTGATATACTTCCTCCAATGAGACCACACCTACTCCAACAAGGCCACACCTCCTAACAGTGCCACTCACTTTTGGGGCCATTTTCTCTCAAACTAACTCATTCCACTTCTTGGCCCTCAAAGATGTGTAGTCATGTCATAGTGCAAAACTACATTCAGTCCAACTTCAAAAGTCCCGATAGTTTATAACAGCCTCAGACTTATTTAAAAGTCTGAAGTTCAAAATTCCTTCTGAGATTCATGTAATCTCTTAACTGTAATCCCCTATAAAATCAAAATCCAAAACCAGATCACATACATCCAGCATTTAATGGCACAGGTTATAAATTACCATTCTACAGCATAGGGAAGGGAGCATAATGAGGAAATACTTGACAAAAGCAAGACTGAAAACCAGCTGGGCAAACTCAAAACTCTTCATCTCCATGTCTGACGTCAAAGCCCTCTTCAGATCTCCATCTCCTTTCAGCTTTTTTGACTGAAACATACTTCTTTCTCTTGGGCTGGTTCCACTCCCTGGAAGCAGCTCTCCTAAGCAGGTATCCAATGACTCAGGCATCTCTAATATCTTGGAGTCTCCAAGGCAATCTAGGCTTCAAGCAATGGCTTCTCTAGGTCTCCATTCAGGAATTCCCCTGACACATGCCTGGCCTCGGTGACTTTCCTTAGTTGGCAAGGAAGGTTCTATAATACTTTTCTTCTGTCCTTGACTCCAAAGCCAGAACCCTGTGACCGAAGCTACCAAGTTCTGCTGCTTCCTGGAGCTGGAACATGGCTTCCTCATTCAATTACATCTTCACCAGCTTTCTGTTTTCCATGGCTTCCTTCACTGCCTAAGCATGGAAGTCCTGGAACTTGCTTTGTAGACCAGGCCAGACTCAAACTCAGAAATCTGCCAGCCTCTGCTTCCTGAGTCCTGGGATTAAAGGTGTGCACCACCACACCTGCCTCTAAACATTTCTTTAATTTCTTTCACAAATTGGAAATTTAGCTGGATTGGATCTTGCCCTGAAGTCACAACTCCCTTTATTCCATTTCTTAACCTGTTTATCTCCTTCAACCCAAGATTTCTCTGTATTCTACTTTCTGATACCTCTTTTCTCAATCTGTACATTTTATGTTTTTATTTGCTCGGCCTGCTCCTTTTCATTATAAATCTTTATCAGAGTTAACAATAACAACCACACCACAGAGTTTATACTAGGGTGCTTTAAGATTTCCTCTGCTAATGGAATTAATCCAAAACTCTTCACTTTAGCCTCGGGCAGATTTTTCAGACAAAAGCAAAAAGCAACCACACTCTTCACCAAAATGTCTCAAGACGGGTCTCTAGCCACATACTCCTCTGAAAGCTCTTGATCTAGGCATCCACAGCACAGATCAAACTAAGCACCACTGTCTTCCATGTTCCTACCAGGATGGCCCATAAAGCAACACTTAAATGATTCAACGGCTTTTCTAATCCACAGATCCAGAACAAGTGCAGACGCTGCTCGTTCAGTCTTGGCTGCCCATACCTAAAATAATCACACACAAAAAAACTATATTAATTAAAACACTGCTTGACCAATCACTTAAATGTATTGCTAGCTAGCTCTTATATCTTAAATTAACCCATTTTCATAAATCTATGAATCAACACGAGGTCGTGGCCTACTGGCAAGGTTCCAAAAAGCTTCCATGGGCATCTTTTTCCCTCAGTGGCTACATGGCATCTCTCTCAACTTCACCTACTCTCCTTATAAATCTTATTCAGCCTGGCTATATTCTGTTAAGCCATTGGCCAAAAACAGTTTCTTTATTAACCAATGGCAATAAAACATATTCATAGCATACAAAGGGGAATCTCCCATCACAAGGTCTACATTCCTTCAAAGAAAATTATGGTCGGGCCTATCAGAGCAATACTCTAGTCCCTGGTACCAATTTCTTTCTTAGGGTTTCTATTACTGTGAACAGAAACGATGACCGCTGCAACTCTTATAAGGGAGAACATTTAACTGTTGTGATTTATATTTGCAGAAGCTTAGTATATTATCATCATGGTACAACATGGTGGCATGCAGGCAGCCACGGTACTGGAGAGGTAGTCAAGTGTCCTACATCTTGGTTTTTAGGCAACAGGAAGTGGTCTGTCTCACTGGATATATATGGGACCTCAAAGCCCAACTCCACAGTGATACACTTCCTCCAACAGGATCACCCTCGTTCCAACGAGGCCATATCTCCTGATAGCACCACTCCCTTTGGGGGCCATTTTCTTTCAAACCATCATATTAATCTTTCCAATATTACTGTAGAAATCTCCCCAGTTCTCAGTCCCTGAATACAGCTGAGCGCATTGTGTGTGTGTGTGTGTGTGTGTGTGTGTGTGTCTCCCATGAACAAACATATGTGCTTACATACCTACTCTCACTCTGGGACAACTTTGCCATCATCCTTTCATATTTCTTCTGCAGTTTGGACCCAGCTCTGGCTTCTGAATGGTGAAAGGACAATGGATGATGAAAATGTCACTTGTCTGTGCTGCTGCATTTCCCCTGGCTGTCTTCCACAAATTCTCTTGTAGACTCCAGGAAATACTGAACAATTACAAACTTTATTTTTAGTGCACTCCAAAGTACTTAGAAATCTCCATTTTCCATCCATGCAGGACGACACTAACTATACACAGTGCTCAGATCTGCTATGGGCAATAGATGAGATGATATCCAGAGAGTTTTAGCAGAGTCTGGGCAGAGTGACTCCAATAGATGGTAGCTGTGACTGTCATAGTATTCCTTCTTTTCACTACTCAGGTTTTGAATTTCGATTTCCCATATCCTTCCAGTTCGTTCACTGCATTTTCAAAACAGTATCCTCCCTAAAGACAAAGAATTTTAGTAAATGATTTTCTGGTTTTATATCTTCACTTTGTAAAAAAAAAATAAGAAGCAAGCAAAGGTCACAGGTCACAGCCAAGCATGTTTAGATATTTTGGGTTAATTTAAAAATAACTTAGAAGCTAACAGATACATTCAAAAGAGCTAATACTCTAAAAGATATCCTTGATAGTGTCACATGTAATGTAACTCACGCTTAACTGTCAACGATATTTCAGACAGTTGAAACTGGGGAAAGAGGACTTGGCAGAGTGACTCTAAGGGCAGCCTCTTTTCGGTTAGGTCAATGGAGATTTTCCTTGCTCCTCCTTTCATAACAGAGAGGCCATGAGTGAGTCCTATTATGCTTCCAGGAAAGACATTATGAAAGCCTAAACTATATCCAAAATGCATTTTATCCCTAATGATTAGAAGTGAATGAATAGCAAGGAAAGGAATATGAACCTATTCAAACTAAATTGGCTTAGCTCTAACTGATCTAATGTGATTTTTTCAAAGAATAATTGATATTAAATAATCGTAACTGGCAGTTTATGTCACAGAAGTGTCTTCAGACCCTTTCTTGTTAAACAGCCTCGCATCATCAATTAAAGCATCTCTGGGTAGTGATATCACAGAAGTGTGATATCACGGCTTCAATGAGAAGAGAGGACCATGGAAAAGGAAAAGGGAACTCATATTGACCAAAACCAGCATTGTCTGTGATTTGTGCATTCAGAGACTTGCATGTGCTAATCATATAGTTTGGTGATTATCAAAACAATAGTAAATCTTGCAAAATTACAGTGATATTGCAGAAGCAACTGCTGTTTTTTTTTTTTTCTGGACTAGTTTCTTTCAGCAATGGCTCAAGATCCCTGGATGGCGATCTGAAGATATTACTTCACAGCCGAACTGTGAAACGCGCATGCATGGAAATCCCTGGAAAATAGTCTACAGGAAAGAAAAACTTTGAGTTTGGGCTTGCACTTGGAATGGTATATTCATGTTTCACCAAGCCCATTTTAGAAGAATTTATGTGAGGACTGTTGCCTATTACCTACAGGACTTCCAAAGGCTAACTGCTTGTTTCCCACCTGGGGCTCCTAAGTGCATACTAGAGAAAAATGTGATGGGAAATAAATCTTGTTAGATGGAGGGTCCAGGCACAAATGAAGGAACATTTACCTTTGTCCACTGAAAAACTGTATTTTAAGGTGGAAAATCATTTTCTAAATTGTCCATTGGATATCTGGTAGTAGCCGTGTTAAAAATGGGGAATATCTAATTATAAGAGGAGAAGAAGTAGCTCACCCAAGATCACACAGTAAAGCGCACCCTGAAATGGTTCTTGGTCCTGCTGTCCTGCTGCTATTATACATGAGAAACTGCCAGGGTGGCACCTCAGGTGTGGTCCTCACTCCTTTACAAGGTAGAGTCATCAGGATAAAATAACCTTTTGCTGGCATCATCCTGAATTTCCAGGAAACTAATTAGGCATCTCCCTTCAATGATATTCATGTAGGTAAAAATAGATATCACAGTGGTTTATGGGAAGATGTCAGAGTTATTTTTATACCTGCAACACACACACACATACAAGAAAAACTGAGAAATAAGGTGGACTTATTATTGTTCCACTGTCATTTGATTGAGGGCCTGCTGGAGTCACAGCTCCTTTAAGAATGACCTATGCCTAAAATAATAATAACAGGAGTAATTATAACAATAACAACAAAGTGTTACTGAAGAAAAGCGTCATGTGGAACAAGACTGATGTCATCCTGGAGCTGTCAGAACTACCTAGTGGTCAGAATTTTATCACTCATATCCAATATTTGAATTTATAAGATGAATGCCATTTCCCATGTTATTTACTGGTAAAAACAGAGAAATTAATGAATGAGAGTCAAGGTAAATAAACAATACTTGGTTTGAGTATTTTAATTACTTTTTATGTGCAGATTTACAAATTCTTTCTTTTGAATGATAGTGGTTATATCAGGCAAGTCTATGCTTTGACTGCCATTGGGGTTTGGTTCCATGTCATATGGCCACAAAGGTTGTGTACTTGTGTTCTTTGGTAATTGAACACAAAAAAATGCATCAACATGTTTGGTTTATTTGGAGGATGCTTCAAGGATGCACCTAACCTTGACAAGGCTTAGGAAGATGATAAGGTGTATGATTTATGAAAGGCCCTCTTGCATAGCATTTCTGAAATCATAGTCAAACCATGAAGTCTATGTCAGGAAGGTTTCCTTTTCTTTTTCATTTTCTGAGTTTGATTGCTTTGCTTTCATGTGTGCATATGTATCATATCTACACATGGTCCCCATAGAGATCAAAAGAGGTCACTATATCCTGTAACTGGATTTACAAGTGATTGTGAACTACCAAAGTGTTCTGGGAACTGAACCCTGGTCTTCTGTGAAAGCAACAAGTATTCTTATTAATGAGTCAGCTTTCCAGCCCCTGACTGGATTTGTAAGGACAGGTAACTTTTATTTTCTCATTTCTCTTTCTTCTTTATTTCATCACGGATATGGAATGATTTAATACTTTTATGGGGTGTGGTGCAGTAGCCTAATACATATAAACAGTGTGTAATGATCAAACTAGGGTAATTTATATTTTCATAGACTTAAAGATTTATTCTTTTTGTGTGTGCTGGAAACCTTTTAGCTCTTCTAGTGCTTTGTAAAAAGGATAATAAAAGTTTATGGGCTGTGGACACCCTACTGGGCTGTAGAACATTAGAATTTATTCTTTTTATATAATTTCATTTAGATAACCTTTGAGAAGATCTTTGGCTAAAAAACATATAAAATTTAAGTCTGAAATTTGTAATAAAGGCAAAATTCACCATTGCTACTACAGGGTAAGAGTATTTACTTACTTTGCTTTTGTGGGCTATCCATGTATGTGCACATGTATGTGGGTGTCCTCTGCACAGGTGCTCATGAAGATGAGAAGTAGATGTTGAGCGTTTCCCTCCATTGGCTTCCACGTTGTTTTTGAGACAGAGTCTCTTGCTGAGCATAGGGTTCACTCTCTAGGAGCGAGTTTTGTGCATCCATCTGTCTGCCTGCTGTGTGGGGGTTATAGGTGAGCATATATAGGTGCTGGGGATTTGAACTCGGTTTCCTCTTTCTTGCATAGCAAGCACCTTACCCATCAAGGCACAGCCCCAATCCTGTAATAGGCATTTATGCCTATGAGCCATGCAAACACTCCCTATTATATATACATCTTCAATGAGAAGAGTGAGACTTACACCTCTATACAAATTATAATTCATAGACTGTATCAGAACAAATGAGTGTTGTTTAATTGTTTTTTTTTAAACCAGTGAGTTCAATAGCAGTATTCACAATGCTCAACAAACTCTATTTAGAATGCTCTAAATTCCCAGTGATTTTATGTAGGCTGACATACATCTGGCTGCAGATTGGAGCAGGGCTAAATTTTAAAATTCTTTGTTTTTAAAGATAAGAAATCTAGAGAGGAGATGAGGCGTGGGTGCTTAGTTTAAGTGCCTCCAATTTGCTCATTTTCTTTTCCACTGAGCAGAA
Organism: Bramus lutescens; assembly: GCA_001685075.1. NCBI lineage: Eukaryota > Metazoa > Chordata > Mammalia > Rodentia > Cricetidae > Bramus > Bramus lutescens. The sequence goes on along the minus strand of LOEQ01000257.1, from coordinate 551,594 downwards.
AGTTGATCGATTCTGGTATAGAGAATGTGAAGGTTGCTATGAAAGCAGCACTGACTTAACAGAACATGTTCCAAGAAAGTCCAGGCAGGTGTTGGAGCTCCTCATTGCCCCTAGGGGCGGGTGTGATTTATTTAGGCTCACTTCCTAACTTTTTGTCTAAAGTTTTCCATGAATATTTATGGCAAGTCTTCATTGACTGAATGACTTTCTACTCCACGGAAATTACACATCCCTGTAGTGCGCCCAAGAGAGACAAGAAGAGAGATTTCCTGACCTTTTGCAAATAGCGCACTACACAGGGACTAAGTACAGCTCAGTGAGGTTACCTGTAGGGCATCTTCAGATCATCTCAGGGAAACAACCAGCGTGCAGTCAATTCGGTACCAGGACCACTGTGATTCTGAACTTTAGTGAAATCGTTGTACTCCATCTTGAACCTGAGTAATTCGTAACTCTTAACAAGGTGTTAGAGAGGACTCCACGCATTTCTGCTCCAGATGTGAACTCATTTACAGCTGTACTTGTCGTATGAGCTGTGGGTGTGAAGGTGCCAGACTTGAGTGATGGAAGTGTTGCGCTGGTGCAAAGGCAAGTTTTCTGAGTCATTGGATAAGCAGTTGACAGACAGCAAGACCCCAAGCCTTCGGGACAAAGGTGCAGGCGTCCTTTTCCCGTTCGACACAGCTGCATTTAAAACCCAGTCCATCTACAACTGCAGCACAAAATGAGGGGGGTCTCTGAGATGAGAGACCAGAGACAGTGGGAACATGGGGAGAACCCCAGGTAAACAGTCTCAGAAGCAGCTTCCAGGGTTATAGGGAGCAAACAAGCAGGGGAAAGCGCTGTAGGAGTCAGCACTGTTGAGAGGAGCTCCATCTGTGACCCCTCCCAGGCAGGCAGTCTCATGCTTTTCTTCTTACAGTGAACCACCTCCCCATCACTGCCATTATCAGGNNGTCCACTGCTGCTGCAGCTGGCCCAGCTGTGGGGATGACAAGCTAATGAGCCAGCTACGCACACCGGTGTTTTAGGTACGATCTATAAAGAAAGCCTGTGTCTGTCCTGCTTGGCTAACACGATGTCTAATTCAAGTTGTTCTGTATTAAACACACACACACACACACACATTCACGCATATACTCACACACATACATACACATGCACACACATTCATGCACACACACACACACACAGTCCACATCACATGCACAAACACATACTCTCACACTCACGAGCACAAACACACAAAAACTGATAGGGAAAATTGTTTTATTGAAAAGAAATAAAGTAGCCACACTTATGGATATCACAAATAAATAATTCAACTATTTACTATTAAAAACAACTAAACATTAAGAAAAAAGAGACTAGAGACTGAGCACACTCAAAAGAATTACAAGCCACTTTACCCTTGACCTTAGCCCAAAGGCCAAGAGGTGATTTTGCAAGCCATCTTAATTTTCTCTTTCCATGTTACAAATCTGTGTCAAGTGGAGTTTAACTTGTTTTGGTTTCTGACAAAGTTTAAAAGATATTTCTTGGGCTAAGCTAATATCTAAGCCCCAAGTATTAGCTGTTTATAGGCTGGGTGGCTCTCTAAAGACAAAAGTGCAATTTTCTTTAAAAGACATTTCTGAACAACCTTTAAAAAAAACAAATAAATATGTAAGCGTGGTGGCTCACACCTTTAGTTAATCCCAGCACTCTGTGAGTTGTATGACAGTGTAATCTATAGAGCTTTTGCTAGAATAGACAAGGCTCTACTGAGAAACCCTTTTTCAAAAAAACCAAAATGATAGGTAAATAGATGATAGATAGATAGATAGATAGATAGATAGATAGATAGAT
>LOEQ01000257.1:534316-549735 GCA_001685075.1 Bramus lutescens | reverse complement strand
ATAGATAGATAGATAGATAGATAGATAGATGATAGATAGATATAGATAGATAGACAGACAGATAGATGATAGATCATAGATAGATGATAGACAGACAGACAGATAAATTAGATCTTGTAAGAAATCTTCAAAACTCTTTTTTAAAAACATAATCTCTTTGTTTTTCAAAATCTTGTAGACTTTTAAATTATCATGCAAATCAGAAAGTTTCTTCTTGAAGTTTCCTACACACTTTGTTTGGATCAACTCCCTCAACCCATTCCCCTCCCTCCTCTTCCTGGCCCCCATTCCCCCCCACACACCCTCCTTTCATGTCACATGTGTTCTACTGTGCTCCCCACACACCTCCCTAGAAGCCTCTCTTCTCACCATCTCATAGACCCTGCTCTCGTCTCTTGGCCTTTACCGCACTCACTCCCAACACAAACACTCGGGTGTAGAAAATAAGATGCTGGATCACACATGAGATAGAACCTACAGTATTCATTTTTCTGAGCTCGGGTCACCTCAACAAATGTAATACATTTCCTGTAAATTTCATTTTCTCACCCATGTGTCATCTGTTGAGAGCTATCTAGGCTGATTGTATTTCCTTGTTGTTGTGAAGCATGATGAACATGGATGGAAAGTATCCCTTTGTGAGATCTACAGTTTGCTGTTGTAGCTGACCCATGTGGTAGTTCTTGTTTCAGCTTTCATGGAAACTTCCGCATAGATTGCCACAGTGGCCACACCATCAGTGAACAAATGAGTTTCCATATCCTCGCTAGCTTTTTATTGTCATTTATTTTCTTGTTGCTTCTCATTCCGACTAGGGAGAGATGGAATCAGAAAGCAGTTTTAATTAGAATTCTCTAATGGCTAAGGATATTGAGCAGTAATGTTTGCCATTTCTATTTCTCCTTTCAAAGCATGTTTGTTCAGTTCATTTATTGATTGGCAGTTTTGTGAATTGTTGAAGATTTTTGGTTGTGCAGATTTTGTGAGTAATATCTGGAGTTCTTTATATATTCTAGGTAGTAACTCCTGTTTGATATATGGCTAGCAAATACTTTCTCATTCTGTGGACTATCTACTCCCTCTGATACTGATTTCTTTTGCTATACAAAGGATTTTAATTTTATGTAATCCACTTTGTCAGCTTGGGATTATTCGATGTGCTTNATATATATATATATCCGGAAATTATTTTCCTTTCATTTCTTCTGGCATGCTTAGTATTTCAACCTTTAAATTAAGGTCTTTGATCCACTTTGAATTGATTTTTGAGAGGATGAGCAACACAGATTCTTCTAAAGGTGATATCAAGTTCTGTCCACACAATTTGTTGAATAGGTTGTCTTTTCTCCAGTGTGTTTTTGACAACTATGTGTCAGAGCTCCATGGTTTTATTTCTGGGTCATTATGGTTGTTTGAATAAAAATGGCCCACATAGACCCATAGGGAGTATCACTGTAAATAGGTGTGGCCTTATTGGAATAAGTGTGGGTCTTGTTGGAGGAAGGGTATCACTGGGGGTGGGCATTGAGGTCTCAGTGTGGCAGTCTCCTCTTTCTGCCTCCAGATGCAGATGGAGAACTCTCAGCTGCCTCTCCAGAACCATGCCTGCCTGTGTACCACCACGCTTCCCACCATGATGACAATGGACTAAACCTGTGAAACTGTAAGCCAGGCTCAAGTATATTTTTTTTTCCTTATAAGAGTTGCCATGGTCACGGTGTCTTTTCACAGCAGTAGAAATCCTAACTAAGTAAGCCATCTACTGTGTCCCATTTGTCTGCATGTCTATTTTTGAGCCAGAATCATGCTTCCTTTGTCACTGTGTCTCTACAGTTTGGTTTGGGGTAAGATATTGTGATACCTCTGGCTGTGTTCTTTGTTCTTAAAATTGCTTTGGATATTCATGGTCTTTTGTGTTTATATATAACTTTTAGGATTCTTTTTCTAGTTCTGTGAAGAATTTAGAATAGTGATGGGAGTCGCATTGAACCTGTAGATAATTCTCAGTGGTATATCCATTTTCAATATCAATTCTATAGTCAGGAACATAGGGGGAGGGGTTTCAATTATCAAGTGCTATTTGGCTTCTTTTTGAAATGCCTAAGAGTTTTCTATTGAGGTCTTTCACATCCTTGGATATTTATTCCTAAGGTATTTTATTTGTCTATTTTTAATTTATCACAAAGAGGATTTTTTTCCTATTTTTTCTAAGCAAGTTCATTACTTACATATGTAAAATCTCCTTAACTTTATTGAAAATTTCAATCATATCTAAAGCTTTCAGGCAGTCTGTGGGATCTTTTACATGTAGAACCATGCAAGTAATGACAGTTTAGTTTTTCTTTTCTATTTTTATCCTTTTAATATGTTTTTTCATTCACAGGTTGTTGTCCATCTAATCCAGCAATGGCTGGCTATGAACAGAAAGCACAAGAATCCAGAAGTTGCTGGGCCAGACGTCTCAGCTGGTTGTCAATAGACACTGGGATCCCAAAGAAGTAGGCTCTAATGTCAATGAAGGAATGGACTTGCTTGCAATGGCAAGAGCAAACAAGTGCAAGTAGGCAGAGAGAGAAAGCTTCCTTCTTCAGTGTCCTTTATATAGACTGCCAGCACAAGGTGTGGCCCAGAATAAATTTGTATCTTCCTACCTCTAGACCTAGATTAAAAAGATGTGTCTTCCCATTGCTGGATTAGATGGACGACCACTTGTAAACGAATCATTCCAATAAATTCTCTCCCTCTCCCTCTCTTTCTCTTTCCTCCTCTCTATAGTAAGTTAAAGTCATTTGTCTTTCAGATTATTATGAGAAGAGTTTGCTATCAAGGATGAATTTGTCGGTTGTTGCTCTGGTTAGTTGTTTTATTGGTGCTCAGTGGATGTCTGCTAGGGTTTGCTCCGTAGAACATGATTTATTCTTTTTCAGGTATTACCTGCTCCTCCCATGAAATAAATTCTTCCCTGTGTTTATTGAAGGAACTGTTTCCTTCTTCTATGTATAGTATTCCTTTAAGAATTATCTGGGTTGCTATCTTAGTTTTCGTGAATTGCTTAAAATTTTATTTGTCATAAAAATCTTATTTTTTCACCAATTTTAATAGATAACTTTACTGGGCATAGTGATCTTAGTGGACAGTTACTTCTTTTGTGCTTGAAATATAGAATTACATGCTTTTCTGATTTTAGTGTTGGTGAAAACAGATCTGCTGTTATTCTGATGTTTCTGTCCCTCTATATTATTTTGTGTTATTCCCATACAGCTTTTAGTGTGGCTCATTTGTATTTTTTGGACATCTTTACTATGATGTGTCACAGAGAGATTCCTCTCTGGTCATGTCTTCTTGAAGTCTAAAACCTTCCTTTGTGTAATTGTTTCTTTCTCTAAGCTAGGGAAATTTTCAACTCTAGTTTCACGGACTATATTGTAAAGCCATTGACTTAGTATAATCCCATCTCCCACTCTATGAATTCTTAATGTACTTTCTTGAATATATTCTGTACTTCCTGAAAATTTCAACCATGTTCATAATTTTTTCTTCTGTATTATTGTCTCAAGCCTGTCCTACACCCACGAAATTCATTCATCTGCTTGGTTTTATCTATTCATGATTTTTATGTGTGTTTTGTTGTTGTTGTTATTTTGTTCATTTTGACTGATTCATCTTTTCATTATCAAAATTTATTTTCTCTCCTTTGTTAGCACCTCAACTTCCTTTTATATTAGCAGAAATAAACAAACTATATTCTCAGTCAATATTTCTTGGTTTGCGGAGAACCTGTCCCCTATGCTTACTTTAGTTTTAGCTATTCAGATTCTGCATCAAGTTCCGTCGCAAACTTCCTGTGATCCACAGAGCTGCTGCTACTGTTCTGCGGGTGTGGTGCTCAGATTCTCACCACACTTCTGCTGCTCTCTTTAGCGCATGCATCTTGGGGTCTGTTTCCAGGAGGATGCTTCGCTGTCTTCCATCTTCTACCACACTCTTTCAGGATCCTCTTCCTCCATAGGGCAATAGTAGGGTGGAGGGAGGTTGCGCATTGCAGGTTTCTCAATTTTGGCATCTCTCACTCCTCTTCTGGTCTCCATGAGTTGTGGCAGTACTGTTCTCTGCCACTGGTTTCGGGCACACTGGAATCAGCCTCTGTACAGCTCCTTTCTTGTTTCCACAATCCAGTTATTTGCCTCTCCAAAATGACTTTTTCTAAGTTAATTACATTCTACCTTGAATGTAGTTCCTTTATAGAGTTGGGGAAATGAAGGTGTGAAATGAATAAAGGTTTATTAACAACTGTTGCTCAAGGAAAAAATAGCAGTGCTTGTCTGAAGCAGTGAGCTGATCCATACTGGTGCACAGGCATCAGTTGCATTCCTGCAAGCTGAACAGAACAAAGTAGATTACCCTAGAGGTGCCTGAAAGATTGTAAACGTTTCTTCCTCATGAATAAAATTAAACATAATGCAAAATGTGTTCATATATTATATATAACATATGTTATATGAACATTCATATGTATTTACTATTTTTACAATGTAGTCCAACAAACAATCTGGATGGAATACAAAATAAACAGTGGCAACAATTTTGTTGGCAGGATAAAAATGGCAAAAAATAATATTTCTTAAGAATCTTATTGATATCTTAAACACTAAATACCACTGGGATTTTATGAACTAAGTCATTTTTTCTATATCTATTTTTTCTAGAGACCAATATTCCTATGGTTTTCAAAATGTGGACATCTACCTCTAGAGAAAACAAAAAAATTCTGGAAATGGTACATTGTTGCTCAACAAATGCAGCATTATGAATTCAGGTGTGAATTCAAGTCCCAGGTTCTTTTCTCTACTTTCTTACTGATCAACCTTCTACAGAGGGAGTGGAGAGGAAGTTATCCAGTTGTTTATATAGTTTAAGAATTACTTATTCTCAAGAATAAAAATATGGTCGTGTTTGCCTGGTGCAAAATGTTCATCTTTCTGTCAAGAATTTTTTTTCTTTTTCATTTTGTAAAATTAACATGGATTTACTGTGCAGGGCTAGGCTTCATTTGACATTCTAACACAGACATACGACTCACTCTTCTTCCTCCCATTTATGGTCCTTTGGTTTTCCCTTCCATGTTTCTAGGACCAGTTCCTTCCCTTTCATGTCCTTTTTCCTACCTAAAGTCCACATGTGAAAGTCAAAATTTGAAACCTGCTTTTGGGAGGCTGATTCATTTTGCTTCACAGAGTTTACTGTGTCATCCATTTTTTCTGGAGACGACACAATTTCACTCTTCTTTCTGACTGAAGAAACCTCCAGTGTGTCTGCCGAGGTGTGGCATGTACACACCCACACACGTTTTCTTCATCCATTCATCAGATGATGAGCAGCTGGCTCATTCTGTAGCTTGGTTATGGTGGGTAGCACCGCCGTGAGTGCTGGTTTACATGAGAACTAATTTCCGTTCTTTGGAAAATATGCCTCATGCAATAGCTGGATCATATACTGATTCTAACTTCAAGTACTTGTTGGTTTTAGTTTCTTTTCTATCAACAACTCTTTGTTTTATTCGGGAGAGGGTTTCTCTGTGTAGCCCTGGGCATCCTGGAACTAGCTCTGAAGACCAGGCTGCCATCAAGAATTCTTACTGATTGATTTATTAGTTGCCAAAACTAACTAAACAGCACTTAAGCTTAATCTTACCAAAAATTTCAGTGTCCATTGAATTCAAACTAATAAATGAAAAAGCCTAAAGTGGAGAAAGCAAATTTATCTACTCTACTTTTTTTTTTTAACAAAAGGTGAAGTTTCTAGACTGAGGTATCATCCACCAACAAGGCTCGACTAGCTAATACCAATAGCAAGTGCAATCATTTCCCACTTGTTTTGTTTGGGGGACAGGATCTTATGGCGCATTGTAGACTGGCCTGGGGATCACTATGTAGCTCAAGCTAGCCAGGAACTGACAGCCATGCCCCTGCCTTAGCTTCCCATGACGCCCAGCTACAGTCACTGCCTTTGCTCATTTTTCCTTTATTGCTGCTGCTATTGAAACATGGCTTTGACCTGTTTGCAATGTGATGAATTATCTCATATATTTCTCTAGTCCTTCTCTTCTACTGCATATTAATAGTATTATACAGGACATTGAACTGAATCAATGGTCTAGATTATGTTTTTTTTTAAATACTATCAACTCATTTGGGATAGTAAGAAGGTATCTCCACAGTCCCCTTTCCCAAACTTTTGGGCTGGTCTGGAAAACCACATTTAACTTTGAATTCAATCATCAGTTAAAGAAATTGCTTTGGGAAAAATCATTTGTGTTTTTACAGAACCAAAAACAGTTCACAAATTGAACCTGAAAGTGTACCCATTTGCAATTGGGCATTTTACAGCTCACAACATCCACATCAATCAACTTTGATTCTTTATTAGCTTTAATGATTATTCTGCTTGAATTCAGCACCATATATTTGAATGCGTTTTCAGGGTCATGATGACCCTCCTACATCAAGAATGAAAATTTAAATACAGAGACAGCCACATCCATAGAGAAGATTATGTGCACAGTCAGGGAGAAGAAGGCCATCTGACTGGCAGGATGCAGCCAATACCAACAGTGCAAATGATGTTACCAATTTCCAGAAGTCAGAATATGGGACCAGTTCCTCTGTAGGGTTAGTTAGGAGAGAGAGAGTGCGAGCATCACAGTTTAGCTTTATTTCAACATCTACTTTCTACAAGTGAGATAATAAATTCCAATTTAATCTTCTCACTCTAGAGATTGATAGCATCTCTGTAAAGCTAAAGCAGATGCCTGAGAGGCAAAGGCATTCCAACCTTACCATGACCCCACGTCTGGGGTTCCTGCTCTGCCCTTCTGCCCACTTTTATCTGTTGTGGGCTGCTATTTACTGAACCAAATAATTTGAAGTCATCCTCCACTCCTGTTTTTCTCTATGCCCCTCACTAAATCTTCCCTCAAAACAGAGCAATAGAGTAGAACCTCCGCTTCTCTTGATTATAATGCATCTGAGGATATGATTCACCCCAGACAATCTAGAAATCTATGTCATTACATAGGCTTCAATATTTATTTTAGACATATTTGAAGAATTCTAAGCATTTGTTTGTGAGTACATCTACTTACAGATGCCCTTTTTCTGCATGTGACATCAGTATGTGACGTAAGTGGCTGAGGCTTCCACACTATTGTTCTTAGAGAACCCGTGTTCTTAGAGCCACACCACACAAGCATGTCTTCTCAAAACCTGTCACCCAAGGCGCTGTCACAGTGACCGCGTAAGAACATGCTCCACATGGATATTTGTAGCAGACTGCAACAGGCCCACCAGCAGAAATATAGACACACTATGTTTCTCAGTACTTCCTGGCCTATAGTTATGGTTAAGAGCCTCCGATGAGAAGACCCATTCAAAGCCAGCTCTTTGAAAACTCGATTGGGAACACTCCAAACCCTGCTTCTGATGCATGCTCTTTGCCCTTGCCGTCAGTCTTCCTGATGCTCTGGCTGTAGCAACCCCAGTGTTTCACTGAGTCACTCTGAAAGCCACTCTTCTGCAATGTCCTTTCGGTAAGGTCTCTCTTACCTTCCTACCAAGCATGCTCTTTCCCCTCCAGGTGTCATAGGAGCACAGATTTGCATACACATTTAAATCAATACCTATGCAAAATGATATAGCATTTATATGATATGCTTTTGCATTCTATTGTGTTAATTTTATAAATATGATAAAAAGATAACTGGTGGATGATAGAGTATTTTCTCTGTATTGTTTGCTCTGTACGTAATAAGGACTATGAAGGCTACTAGATCTCCCTGACCATAACACTGTCCTTGGCCAATATTTGTTGAATGACAAACACTAAATAGGAATGTGTTAAATAGAGTGAAGTAACGTCCTTTCTCCACCATGGTACAGTTCAGGACCTTCTGTCTAGGGACTGGTACCAGCAAAGTGTGCAGGTTTTCTCATCCCAGTTATAATAGTTAAGATAATCTTCCACAGACACACACCCACAGGCTAACCTGATTTAGAGCATCCCTCACTGAGACGCTCTTTCAAGGTGATTGTAGATTGTCAAGTTGACAGTTAACTGACCATCACAAACCATGACCTAACTACAAGTGTGCCTTTAGAGAAATAAAGGTATCTCATCACCATCTATAAATTATTAGAAAAATTCTAAGGAAAAGAATAAGGGGAAAATCCAGAGTGAATTCTATTTTTTTCTAGATGCACACATGATGTTAATAAGACTAAATGAGTGAAGAAAATGGTAGCATCCAGAGGCTTTAAGTTCCCTGAACCTGTACTGTCCAGGATACGAAAGCTGGGTTGTCACTCCGCTCATCTTCCACTATAATCCTGTCTTCTATGGTTTCCTCTTCTCTTCCCTCCCCTTCTCCCTATTTCTCCTTGAGAGAAAGCCTTCTGTAGGGTACAGTGACTGCCTGTTTGATTCTCTTAAAATCTAAATGAAAATCTTTTGTCCCCACAGCACCGCACATTTCTGAAGAGAATCGAGCATCTATAGACTATCACCCACAGCCCTGAGCACAGAGCCCCAGCCATCTGGAAAAGGATAGGACTGTCACGGAAAGTGCAATGTAGAAGCACTAAATAAAGCGCTAATTAGACTCCAGAGCAGCACAGAGCCTGTGCGGTGGTGAAACTCACTTGGGGTGCACACAGAGCTCCTTCACTGAGAGTCTCATCAGACTGGAAGTTATCCGCTGACTGGTGAAAGTAGTAAATATCAATCAAATTATTCTGTAGAGCATTAAGTCTGTTGGCGTTTGTTTTCTAATTTAGGGAACTGAGCAGGAGTGGAGAGGAGAAGTTTGACCTCAGTTCATCTGAGAGGGCCTCAGTGGGCGGTTTCAGCTGCTGCTCAGGCTGAGGCTGAACATACACACTTAAGTGAAGCTGTGTTTGCTTCAGTTCTGGTTCTGACTGATCATTCTTGCTGGTCAAGATGTTCACTTGGAAAACATTTCCAACCTCATTTTTAGCTCCAGCCAACTTGCTCTTTTCAGCCTATGCAATCAGAGAGTTCTCCAAAGATCCTCCCTGTAAGAAGTAGATTGGAAATAATTTCAATAAGTTGATGAAAACTGAATAGAAGTTCATTAAAATTAAATTTAAATAACATGGGTCACTTAACTCTACACTTTGGCTCTATAATTCTGTCTTATTATTTTATATTTTATTCATTTTTAAAAAATAAAGTAAAACAAACACTGCAGCTTTGGAAATTGTAAATAAAATGAACTGAATGATCAAGAGTACTATCCAGGGGCCATTTCCGATTTGAGTCTCTGACAGAGTGTTTTCTTCTATTACACAACCAAGTATCCATCTAATTGTTAATGATCGTATTAGAGATTATTAAGTAATTCATACCTTATAAAGGTTTTAATGATTTACAATAAGAAAATACAAAGTTTTTGATGGCTCAGTCTACCTGTGAACGCAGGGCTAAGGGAAAATGGCCTTTGTAGCTAGTGTTTTGTTTGGTTTAAAAACTTTGAAAACTAGCTGCTTTGTCCTTGTGAGATGCTCAGTACCTCTCTGCCAAAAGTTCACTGAGCATCCATCCCTATGTGGTAGTGCATGTGAATGGGGTTTCTAGAGCAATTCCCTGTGCACAGTTTGGACTAGCATGCTGCATTCTGGAGGAACAGTAAGGGATTGGTGATGAGGGACCAATGAAGACAGATAAAGGAATGAGATGATCACACCTTGAAATGGTCTGCTTTAGTCTGAATACTCCTCACAGATGCCTCCCTTGTCTCGGTTATGCTGATCTATTTTGAAATGAGCCAACAATAAACCTTAAAACCCAAAATCATTTGAATCAAGACTGAACAGAGACGCTAAATATTCTCTTACAGCAAAATTACCCTAGAATTTTAAACTATAAAATGAAGAACTAGATAGCATTAAATAAAAAAATGACAAACTATCCCCATAACCAATAACATGATAAAGGGAATAATGATTAGATCAAGTGAATAACTATTTATGAAAAGAAGATTGACTAGCCAAATAGCAGTGGCACACACCTTTAATCACAGCCCTTTGAAGGCAGAGGCAAGCAGATCTCTGAGTTTGAGACCAGCTCTAGGACAGCCAGGGCTACAAAGAGGAAGCCTGTCTCAAAAAACAAAACCAACAAACAACAACGAAAAAGATCACCTGACAAAGAAGCAAAGGCCTGGAGATGAATAAAGAGGAGGGAAGCCAGCATAATTCCTGGAGGCTGTTAAACGCTGGGGAGTCTAGAAGCTGCCTTTGCCCAAAAATGAGTCCTCATTCCTTCCCTACCTCTCGGGAAAGGTCAGTAGCATTTCTACAAAACCTATTTATCTGTAGGTAAACCTCTTCACAACTAGCAGACTTATGCTTTGGAAATTCAAAAACACAAAACAAAATATAGAAAAGTATTTGCTCAAACTCAAGAATATGAGTAATAATCGCTGTATATAAGATAAACTAAAAAAATTAGAAATGTCTGGTTTTTTTTTTCATTTAGTGGAACAAATCTACAAACAAAACTGGTAGAAAAATAACATAGTGGTCAACTTATAAAGTCAGGAGCAAGACAGGATGTCTCCTCTCATGGCTCAGACTCAGAAACATGTTGAAAATTCTCAATGGTTCAATAGGCAAGAAACAAATAAGCAAATAATAAAAGAAACAAATGTAAAAAAAAAAAAAAACAAAGACAGCCTGATTGGAAAGTAATTGAAATGTCTTCATTACTACCCAAACTTAACAATCCAATGAAATACCCAAAACGTCAGCAGAAATAATAAGTGAGCTTGGCAGAGGTGTAAATCAAAACCCAGCTGCATTTCTATGGACTAGGAACAACCAGAAACTTAATTTTGAAAACAATGTCATTTATAATAGTGTTCTCTCTCTCAAAAAAAAAATCCTCAAAACTTGCTCACTAAAGACATTATTGGAAGAAGACAAGGGCAGAGAGATTGCCTGTTCATGGACAGAAAGGATCACCACTTTCACAAGCGCATCCTTTCAAGGCTTACCTCTAGACCAAGGTTTCCAGCTCTGACAGGATTCTAGAGAAAATTACAAGCAGGGCATGCTGATACATTCAATTCCAGTTCAGGGAGGCAGAGGCAGGCAGAACTCTGAAGTCAATCCCAGCCAAGGGTACAATAGTACATAGTAAGATCTTATGTCTGAAGAAGAAAATAGGAGAGAACAAAGAAGAAGAGGAGGGAGAGGAGGAGGAAGGAAGGAACCAGAGATAACAGACAAGTATTCCGAGTAAGGCCCAATGAACCAGGCATGAAAGTGGAGTTGAAGCAAGGGAGGAAACGTGGCTACAAAGCCAAAGTGGTCCCCACAATCAAATGAAGAAGACACTTTGAAGGGAGATAGAGTCAATGACATTCGGTGTTAGAGAGAACAAGGTCTAAGAGAAGGCCGGCGGCTTGACTTCAGCAGTAAACAGCCCCATGATGGAGATGAAACAGTGTTTGCTTTTCAGCTGCGATAAAGGCAAATGCCTGATTTGGGGGGAGGGGAGTGCAGTTTCAGAAAATGAGGCCGTCAGCATAACTTTCCTACAGCTGTCATTCGGCAAAAGCAAGTGCCATGTCAGCCAGCTCCGGAACCTTTCTTCCATATTCTACCTAATAGGTACAAACAAGCATCTCCCAGGTCACTAAGGACGTCCCCAGTTTTTTCGCTGCCGGCATGCTAGAACCTGAATGTCTCAGAGTGTTTACAGATGAACCGCATTTAAATCAACAATGGGTGCAGAAGACTGGGAAAACACTAAGCAACTTCCAGAACAGCCTAGCCTTGCCCCCTGTTCACGTACTGTGGGCTCGCCGCACGTGGTAGGTAGTAAATGCGATCTTCTCCACTCTCTTCCGGCTGCTGGTCACAGACATATCCCAAGACAGATATTCTCCTTGGCTTTCTTGGCTCAAGTTTTTCAAAGCACCAGGTTAATTAATGTGTGTCCTGGGTCAGCCTGGAGGAAAACATGTTGAGCTTGGAGATTTCGTCTTTAATGCTGAATCTCAGGAAGGAACAAAGTAAATTGTACCTGTGGATGTAATTGCTTGAGAGGTTAAGTCTGTGGAGATGGAAATCGGCTCGCACCAACCTGACTGCCCTCGCCTACAGAGGGAAAATAATGCTTCAATTAAACAAAGGGATGCTGGATTAGGGAGATCGTTCGGGAGGGTGGTAATGGAATAAACAGCCTTTCACCTCCAGGTCACTGTTACTAATTTGGTTCCGGGCAGTTCTGGATCATAGTTCTGAGGAGCTGATGGCTCACCTCAGCCCTTGCTGCCTGCAGCTCTTGATGAACTGGTCTCCCAAACAACTGTATCAGCCTGGGGTCACTGGCGTTCACTAAGGATTAAAGAGGACTTGAAGCCCCTGTTCAAAAGGGAGGGGTTGGCCATGAAGGCATGGAGGAGAGGCAAACGACGAAACTGCCACAGGGAAGTCGGGACGGAGAAGAGGGTTCATATCGGAAGTGGGAAAATAGCGTTTCTACGCACAACTGGGTTGTAGTCACGACTCCCCGAAATTTATAGCAGGACGGTAAGTTAGTGATCTTGGTGTATATTCAGAGCCAATGATAAAGTAGGAGGGACATTTGCAGTAGAAGTTAAAAGTTGAGGGCCAGAGAACATTGAGCAAAAATGAGTTATGAAATCACGGGCTACCCACGTTTGAGGATATCCCAAGGTTAATCTTCACCCCCCCCCCAGATGAGTCCATAATAGAAATGTCTAGCCTGATGGATGGATCTGTATGACAATGCAGGCCTTGCTGCTCTTGACACTCCCGGCATGATGGTCTCACACATCACTTTCCGTGCTCCGTGGGAGTCTAAAGCTTTCCCCAAGGTTCCTGAAATTCTCAGAGACTGTGTTCTCCTGGTGATGGTGGAATTTCCTCACTCAGGTTATTTGTCAGGTCACTTCCTCCTTCTGGGTTTGCTGCATCCAGCAGAGCTTAACAGCAGTGAGGACCATACAGACTCCTCCTGCTCTGCAGTCATTGGAGCATCCTGAACGGCTGGCCTCTGATAGAGTGTAGCATGCAGAGGGGCAGAGCTCTGTGTCACAGATGGGGTTCTTAGGAATGTTGGTGTACCCCAGCACTGAAGGCAGCATGCTGCCCTCCTCACCCTGTTCTGTATGTACCTCCAGGCTGTCCCTGTCCACCAGTCTCATTTCTCTTTTTTTGTAGACTCTCAAAAGAAGCTCCCAAACTCTATTGTCTTCTTATTTCCCTTCTAATTCCTATTTCCAAGAGTCTCTGAGGCCAAGGCATATGGTCTCTCAAACTGAAAAACCTCATAACCCTCCAGGTTTCAGAATGTGCCCTATAGAGAAGGTAGTGTGAACTTTTAAAAAACACCCTTTCCTCCCCCCATTACAATAATATGAAAAAGAACTTCTTAGCAGCCCATGAAAAAGAACTTCCCCTCAGATTCAGTTCTTAGGCATTAAAACAGGATGCGCAGATTTGAATGATTGAATACAAACTTTTACATTGAGTTTTTTCTTTTTCCCAAAAGAAGAACTTGGACTTTTGGGGCCTTGATAAAGAATTACAGGCACAGAGCAGGGCAAGACTGAAGCCATGTTATAAAAGGGAATAGTCCCACAGAGATTCTAAAATGGCTTGGCTCTTGGTGTGAGAGGGCTCTGCTTGGCTCTCAGGGGCCCTGGAACATGTTTCTAATGGGGGAGTGACATTTGTTACCTCACTGAAGGGTGCAGGGAAACATCCTCAATGGCTGGGAAACCTAGAGACTTTGGAGCAGGCCTCTAGAAGGACAACTATTCCATTATATAGTTCCTTACTCTTCTATTGCCTCTGAGGCATAAGATACAAAGGGAAGTAGCTTACTTATCTAAATCAGGCTCTAAGTGTACAGGGAGAAAGCCTGAATCCCTCAGAGGTAGGTGTTGGCCTGTGGCAGAAGAGGGAGCTGTTCACATCTGTCTACATTGCCCTCCCTTGGGTCCCACCCATTAATGCCTTGTAGGTTTATTGGAACAAACATAATTTATGAGTCCTGGGGATTGACAGCAAGGAGGATGTTTGGGACATCTGTTTAAGTGTTCTGTGCCCTTGAGTTGATGGGAGATGGAAGTCAACAGGGGGAAAATTGACCTATAGATCATCAATATAATCCAGCTGGGTTAAATAAGACAGCTTTTCATTAGCTTTTGTATGTTGGAGTAGCTGGGGATATTTTTATTCGGGTAATGAAGAGATAGATACGGCCTCTGGGAGCAGTTCTTGGGAATCATACTTTCTCCAGATGCTCAATTTGGGAATGGGACAGATTAGCTTCAAGGCCAAGAGCAACAAACATTGCCATAAGCACACTGGTCAGATAGCTGAAGTACTTCAAAGGTCTGGAGTCTTGCCACGGGACCCTTGGGATTTTGTCATCATTTTCTATGGCAACCTTCGAGTCCTTTGGATAGCAACAGCCATCGAGCGGTCAGTGTGGTCTTCTCAGGTGGCAGTGAGCCAGAGTTGGTGAATTCACAGAGTAATACTGCTCTCCAAACTCACTCCATTAGACCAGAAGACAGCCAGTGAGTGACAGAGCTGTCATTTACATAATAGACCTCTAGCATTTAGTGGGCAGTCATAACACTCCTCTTGTTCCCAGCTGCCACCCTTGCTAGCAAGCACTGGCTGAATAAAAATTGTCTGAGAACACTTCTAACTATACAATAAGGTCATGAAGACTGGTCCATCTCTTCAAAGAAATCTTTTACTAATGTGTGTTGAAAGAATATTCTCAGGGGTATGCAAGTTTTAAGTCCTCTCAGGATATCAGAAATGTATCATTTCACAAATACCAATACATCAACAGAAATGTACCAAGGGATCACACATTGGCAATAGAGAAGTAGCCTGGAAATTGTCGGCAGGCCTTGCCCACATCTGTACAGCAAGTCTACAGAGAAAAGGAGCGTAAGCCCATAGAAGAAGGCACACAGAGAAAATTAGGCACTCACAAAACGTATCAGTCTAGTGTTAGAAAAGCAGAAGACAGTGATTCTAAAGCATCCAGAAGCATCATATCCTCTCTTACCATTTCTAGGCTCTTGTCTTGCTTAGGAAACTATGAACTCCACAATGTTATGGGGAAAATGAACTGTTCTGCTAACTTAAGGTGATTATTACAATATTTCAGTAAGATCATTGATAGCTGAATTTTAAAAGTGAATGGTGCATCTTTAAATCTAAAGTTATTAAATGTGTGTGTCATACCCAGACATTTTTAATCTAGTTTCAAAATATTTTTTATTTATTTTATTATCATTATTATTAAAAATTTCCACCTCCTCCCCTCCTCCCAATTCCCTCCCCCTC
>LOEQ01000257.1:519412-533947 GCA_001685075.1 Bramus lutescens | reverse complement strand
TGAATATCTTGCATATCACCATAAAACCTTCAGCTGGCGATGGATGGAGATAGAGACAGAGACCCACATTGGAGAACTGGACTAGTTCAAAATCTTAATTTGCTTTTTCAATGGCAAGGAAATGTCTTAGCCTATGTACAAACCAAACACATACCATTTACATGATATTTTTCCATCTCGTAACTTTCATTGAACTTTTTTTGTTGTTGTTGTTTTCTCAAGACAGGGTTTCTCCATAGCTTTGGATCCTATCCTCAAATCAGCTCTTGTAGACCAGGCTGGCCTCGAACTCATAGAGATCCACCAGCCTCTGCCTCTCAAGTGCTGGTATTAAAGGCATGCCCTACCACCACCCGGTTCTAAATGACTTTTTAAAGCTTATTTTGTTTAAAGTTGTTCTAGTTTTTCCTTGTTCAATTTCTTAAAATTGAACTGTGATGAGTTAAGTGAAAACCAACAAAGTCATAGGTTGGGTGGAAATGATAGACAGTTGAAGATTTAACAGATAGCATTTGTTTTAAGTCTTCCTCACAAAGGACATTTGAGTTTTTCTATTGTTTCCATTAGGAAGATAAAGAGCTGGTATGTAATTTATTGTATTGTGGACAAGGCATAATCCAAACCTGAGGATGGCACTTTTCCTCAATGTCAATGCTCCATAAATGCTCCCCCGATATGAGAAACTGACATACTGAATTGTTTGCTGTTGTTATTTTGTTTTGTTTGTTTTATTGAAGATTGATATGTGATTGGCATTTGACTTGGTTGGATTGCCAGATACTGTAAATGCTGGAACAGTCATTATAGCAGTGGATACACAGCAAATGAGATGGTCCTCTGCCTAAGTCCATCAGACTCCATGGCTCACCAGAGGTCCAGGGAGGGCACTTTTATTTAATGGTTGGAAAAGAGTTCCTGTTTCATGACATAGGATAAGCATTTAGTCCTTTGTATCCACAGAGGACTGGTTTTAACCTCTCGAGGCAAATTTCATGGATGTTCAAGTCTCTTGAATAAGATTGCATTTGCATATATCACATCTTCCCATGGGCTTTAAACCATCTCTAGATTTCTTATAATATCTAATAGGATGTAAATGATATGTAAATACTTGTTATATTGCATTGCTCAAGGCACAGTGACAAAAAAGGGTAGGTTCAGTGAAGATGCAGTTTAAAAAATGTATTTTGGACTTGCTGTTGGTTGAGTCTGAGGATGTGGGTATAATGGGCTGTTTTATTCCCTGGAAAACTTGAAATTGTCAGCAAGAGTAGAGGGCTGAGTCTTAGAAGTTCAGCATCCAGCCTGGCTCTCCCAACAGCTGTTCATGCTATGCTGTGTCTGGGAAAACCACCTCTCCATCCCACCATCAGTCAGAGATGGGGAATGCTAATGCTTGGGAATGGGAACTTTCTGTTTGGGGTCCATGACTTGTCAAAAAAAGGTGATTGGCAGCCAGAACCACCCCGGTTGTCACTCTATTTCTCAATTTTGCCACCTTCAAATCTATTCGTGACTATGTGTGAACACCACATTTTGAAGTTACAGACTTTTAGGACCTCTTGCATTAATACATCATCAGCATTGTCCTTGTGATGTATTCACACAATACATCATCACGAGCCTGTCAGAGTTGTGATTTATGACTCTAAAATGTGTTGTGGTACAGCAAGGCATCGGGGACCTCCTTGGCTGAACATGTGTTTATTTTTATATGTAAGGGCTTTGAGAGTAAGCATCAGAGGACTTCTCAAGGAAAGGCTTGGAGAAGACGTTGAAACAAGGCTCCATTTCAAAACACTGGAGGGGCCAGCAGCACAGTCACACTTAAGATATAAAGGTTTATATTTCCCTGGACCACGTTAAGTACAGAATCAAACCTCCATAGTCCAAGTGGCTTGGCTCTCACTGCTTCCAGTCAGGCATTTTCATATATTGTCAGCTTTCTGTTCAGAATTCAGCTAATAGTTAAGTATATGAGGTCCAGTAGGGAAGGTATTTTTTATTGGCTCTTTCTTACTGCCAAAGCAATAAGAATAGTAGTATATTTTATGAGAGTAATAAAGGGGATTATTCAGAGAAAATTTTCTTGCATGGTGGCTAGATGCTGCACTATCCGTACTCCTTTTCTGAACATCACATTCCTCCAGCCTCCAGAATGCCCTCAACAAAGTATTAGGCAATGCATGCATAGCACTGAACACAGTGCCAAGACTACAACCATCTTTGAAAAAAGAGGAATGAAAGATGTAAGGAGAGAAATGAGACAGGATAAAAAGCAATGTTGCGAAAGGTGGTGTGTGTGGGAGGGAGTGGATTCGGCAGGAAAGCCTTCTGGGAAAGGTGAACTAGGGGGCAATGCCGAGAGAACATTAGAAAGGAGATGACAAGCAGCATCTAACATCTCCTCAGCTCCAGGGTGACAGCTCTTCCCAGAATGCATTTCCCCTTGCTTGATCGCCAGA
Source organism: Bramus lutescens (assembly GCA_001685075.1). Lineage (NCBI taxonomy): Eukaryota > Metazoa > Chordata > Mammalia > Rodentia > Cricetidae > Bramus > Bramus lutescens. The sequence goes on along the minus strand of LOEQ01000257.1, from coordinate 531,482 downwards.
GTAGTTTCTTAAGATTCAGAACCACATTAAGTCAGGAGTCAGCTATCTTGAGCCAATCCAGGCTGTGCCAGTCCTCACTGCCTGGTCCACCTCTACCCTTCAATTTTTCTCACTGGCCGCATTACCGCTTCCATTAACGACAAAATCTGCAATGACCAGAAAGACAGAGAGTGTCTTTGGCCAAGGGTTCTCTATTTCTGGATCCAAAATCCTGGGGCTAAGATCCAAAACTTAGAAGGTCAGAGCCAATGTTGCTTTAAGCGTATCTGTACACTGTGACATACTTTTTCTTACTGAAAAAAAAAAGAGAAGAGTTAAATATAATTAGCCAGGGCTGGTTCTTCCAGTCTTAATTCATTCTCATGTCTGGGGAGCCGGAAATGGAACTAGCAAAGAATTTGCTAACATGAGAGGCAGGGACTTTGCCAAGAGTTTTCTAATCTGTAGGTTTATTTTTTTTTCTTTTTTGTCTCTATATAAAGGGTGTTTGCAAACTGGTTCAAATTAACCAGGTCAAGTTGTATATTTTATTAACTTCAAAACATTTTTTTGTTCTTTTCACATTAAAATAAGAAGTCAGTAGAGTTAGACAGGGTGCTTGGGATAAAGGGATGTTGTCTGCTCAAGGAAAGTTACGAGGGGGCCTGTGTCAGCTGCATCATTTTCACTTTCTGGCTCTGGCTAGAAACAGCTGCCACACATCCAGGCTAGCTCAAGTCTTTTATGACTTTTAGTAACTTCTTTTTCAAAATACCTTTTACTGATTTTTCTAAGGATCTGGCCACAGACTGTTCCATCGAGAAAAAAGAACACATTCAAACAGAGTGAGCCACATTCACCGGCACAACTTTGTTGTTAGTTTCTACTTATTCTGTTGGTTTATAGCACTATCCAGAAAAAATAAATCAAAATTACTGTTCTGTTCACACGTAAAAACATGAAACATGCCTCCAGCAATGCTAAAGCATGCATGGGCAGCCCATTATATTGGGGTTTATGGTCTCAGTTGATGAGGATGACTGACCAGGTCTCTTCCTCAAGGAACAGGATCTGCTGAGACATGAACTCGGATCGCTGGATTCAGAGTCCAGAGTATTAACCATTACACCACAGGAACTGGCGCTTTATCTACATGTACAGGACTTTAAATTAGCCTGAGTGATTGAAATCCATTAGTTGTGCCCCTGCTACTTCCAAAGTAACATCCAAACTCCCTGGCATGGATTCAGCACTTTTTTAATGAGTAAGTCCATCTTCATACCCGTATCTCCCGACATTTGCTTACCCTTAAGCCTAAAATTTTCACTGTGTTGATCTCTTGACCATCCACAACCTGGCTAGCCCCACTCTTGTCCCAGTCCTTGTGAATAGGCCAGACTGCTTACTTCTTGCTCTTCCCGTCTTCCAAGCATTTTGCTTATCTCATCCTTTGTCTTCCATTCTCACGCAACGACTGTCTCCTTTGAGATGCTTTCTTCATCGCCTCTAGACAGACACTTGCCACTGACCTGATGCAATGCCAACGTAAAACTCATCCAAATGACCACGTTTTTCGTAGTCCTGACCGTTTTACTAGAGTCACCTCAGTGTGCTCTAAATACCTAGTCAAACAACTGACCGTGGAGGGAGGCTGTCGTTCTCAGTTACTTCTCTCCCTTGTCTCGGATGGTACCTGGAACATTCAACCTTAACGTCAGTATACGCTGAAAAAACAAACATTAACATGTTTAAATAGCCCATGTCATGTTCAGGCCCTGTAATAAAACTCACATTATAAGTCCCATGCTTTTGCGATTGCATTGTTGTTTTAAATTCTTCATATATGAACAAGATCCCTTACCACCCATGCATTTGTTGCTGAAGCATTTGGGTCATTTATGATCCTTCATGGACTGGATTTTCATAGTTCTCATTGACCTTAATTACAGACATGCTAACTCCTAGAGACTCTAAGAAACTCCTGTACTCCTGCCACCATCTTCTCTGAATTCTGTTAGAAGGGCAGAACAGTTCCTCCCTGCTTTCTAGACAAACTGTCTCTTTAACGCTTTCTTCTTCTTCTTACATAGGATGGTAGGAGGACAAATAGCCAGAACTTTCAGCTCAACAGAATGTTCATTATGGCTCCTGGCAGGAGCATTCTACTCCTCTGGAACCAAAACTCCTAAGCCGATAAAGTACAAGACCATGGAAACAGGAAGCAAATTTCTTTCTAGTGAGTTACCAGGCATGATGGCGAGTGGTACCATTCCCATTCCTACACTTTGATTCCAGGACCTGTAGATCTTGGATAGTAGAGAAATGGCACCAAATATTAGATGCTTACTCAAGAATACATTGCCTCTGGGGGACCCTGACTTAACCCTTTAGGCAACTGAAAATACCAGAGTCATGAGAAAACCACCATAAGGGAGCTGCAAGTGTAGAACAGAGTCAGCCTAAGCCTATGCAAGGAACCATGCATGCTGGAAGTCGCAGCTCTGCAAAGGAGCTGGGCATGCTGGAAGTTGCAGTGCTGCAGAGCAACTGTGCATGCTGGAAGTCGCAGGGCTGCAAAGGAGCTGTACATGCTGGAAGTCATACCATGGCAAAGGTAGGAATATGTGAACCCCTGGAAGCTATGACATGAGCCCCCTATGGTAGACATGGCACTTCATAATTTGGTGTTTTTTTCTGGATCCTGCTTTGCTTTGACGAGAGTCTTCCGAATGACACCCTGGTCTGTTTTCCTTTTAGGATAAAAACAAACTATCTTGTGCCATTGTATGTTGTAAATATGTCATTTGGTTTTTATCCTGTGAAAGGACACAGTTAAGAGACTTCAGAATTTTTAAAGTGCTCCTTTTTTTTTTTTAAAGTACGGCGACTTTTAGAGTTGAATTATATTTTACATTAGTACATAACCATGGACTTTAGAAATAAGAGGCGATGTGCTTGTGTGTCAAAGGGAACTTCTGACGGTGAGTTTTAATTGTTCACATAACCTCGAGTCACCTGGGATGAGAATCTCAATGAGGCATTCTCTAGATCTCATCAGCACTGTGCCTATCTGCTGGGAATTCTCTTGGTTGCTTTAATTAATTGAGATGGACGGCGCCTGAGTTTGGGCCCTGAACTGTGTAAGGGTGGAGAAACTGAGGTTTGGAATAAGCATACATGCATGAATTTTGCTCTGCTGTGAATAGGTTGAGACTGACTGCTTTCATTTCCTGCCTCCCTGATCTCTATGATGCCCTGTAACCTGGAATTGTGAGCTTTCTTCCCTAGTTTGCTTTTTCTTTTTTTTTTTTCAAATATCTTGTTCCAGCAACCAAAATGAAATTAGGAAAACAGATCATAGTTTTGCTCTTATCCCCAAGTCTACTAGGTCCCAGGAGAATAACAGAATATCTCTAAAGGGGTCCTGGAGTTCTCATAAATCACCTGTTCATTGATCAGAAAGGTCCTGGAAATCTCACTGGCTGGATTCTAACTAGTATGTATTCTATAGAAAGAGAATCAACACAGCAAAATAATAATAATAATAATAATAATAATAATAATAATAATAATTCTCAGTGCTTCTAAGGGAAGTCACATGGTTGGCAAGCTCCAGATCTGTCATTAGAGTGGACAGCTGATGAAGGGAAAGCTAAAGGACTCATGAGGCTTCTCCAGAGTCCCTAAGAGTAACCACCAAGAAGTCTTAGCTTGCCTTAGTAGTTCTGTGGAACTGTGTAGTGCAGCCAGAGAGAACACTGTCACAAACAAATGCCTATACAAAGATGGCTTTCCTGGCTCTCATTTTCTCGGGTCATTGGTTGGTATGACGTTACACTTGACTGTAGGCAGTATTAACCTTGTAAAACTGGTGTCTTCCGTGATACATGACAGCTTCAAAGTAAATTCTTAATGATATAGAGCTCCATACAACTCCTATAGAAAAACCAAAGCCTTCTCTCTAGGCAACAGAGAGTGTACAAAGGGTATTCATTAGTCTGTCTTAGGAAGGGATGTTATCCCACAGTAGTGTAGGGAGTCTATGGAGATTGATCTTCACCCTTCAGTTCTCCTTAAAAATGTTTGAGTTTGTAACTCTCAAGGAGGACTTGTTAAAGGGGAGTAGATGCCAAAAGGAAACCATCCAGACTTGAGAGAAGAGCAGTGCTATGTAAATAGCACATAAGAGGTCAGATTTTTTTATCCAGCTCACTGGGTCACTTTTACACTTGGAAGTGCCTTCTTCCTCCTTCCTTCCTTCCTTCCTTGCTTGCTTTTCTTCCTTAATAAGTTGCCTTATTTCTAACAATAAATAAACAAAAGTTAAAAGAAAAAAGTTATAAACAAATTTAGGTTCTATCACAACTGTTGTTAAGCTACATGCATAAAGGCAGAGCATATAACTACCCAAAATGTGAGCTGAGCAAGGAAGACACCTTGGACAGACAAAATTGCATGGGGAAAACCCATGAGGCCTCAACCCTACACAAAGATCTATAGGCAACTGATTAAGGCTAGGAAAAGGAGAAGTGGTCTTTTTCAAGAAACAGCACACCGACAGTCAGTTAGTTGAAAAACTCCAAACATTCAACACTGAAAGCATACATAGAAGTAACATTATATGCACTCAGCATCTTATATATATATATGAGAAAAGAGGCCCGTGAATTAGAAAGAAAGTTGGGAGAAATATTTGGAAGGTTTGAAGGAATGAAAAGAAAGATTTGGGAGAGAAGTTAAATTAATTAGATTGTATTCTTTTAAAATTCTTTTAGTGCTTTTTAAAATTAATCATCATTGCATTTAAACTAATTTGCATCTTCTCCACATGTTTGCCATGTTGTCTACCAAACAACACACAGAATTGCCAAAAGTTGAACACATTTTTATAGAGGTCATCAGAAAGAAATTGAATGAAGCATGTAGAACTGTAAGTACCTTACAAAAATTTACAGGTCAAAGGCATAAAATTATTTGTTCAGGCTATTATAGGTGGGCTGTCACAAAATTGTGCTAGGCCCTGCCTTTCCAAGTTCAGTGTCCTTTCTGGTCAAACGGATACCTAGAGGTCTGAAAGAAGGGCCAGCTAGTGTAGCCAAGAGGTGGTGACAGGAAGAAACTGGGCTGCTGAGCTTCAGTCAGAATGTGACAATAGTCCTTCACCAGTAAGAAATGGAAATAACTCTACAGCTGTTGCCACAGGTTACATTAATCCAAGTACTCAGCAAAGTTGATCTTTCCCTGGGGACAATCGGAAATATTTTGTGTCATTTTTGGTCCCTACAATTTCAGGGTATGCTACTGGTATATAATAAGAGGCCAAAGAGGCCGCTGGAGATCTGATGCTGCACAGAACTGGACACGACTGAACTGGCTGGTTTTGTGTGTCAGCTTGACACAAACTAGAATTATTGGAGGAAGGAGCCTCAGCTGAGAAAATGCCTCCATGAGATCCTTCTGTAAGGCATTTTCTCAATTAGTGGTCAGTACATGGTGGGTTGTGCCATCCCTGAGCTGCTGGTTCTGGCTTCTCTAAGTGATCAATCCAGGGGAAGTAAACCAGTAAGCAGCACTTCTCTATGGCTTCTGCATCAGCTCCTCCATCCAGGATCCAGCCCTGTTTCAGCTCCTACACTGACTTCCTTTGGTGATGAACAACAACATGGAAATATAAGCTGAATAAACCCTTTCAACCCCAGCTTGCTTTTCGGTCACCGTCTTTTATCTCAGCAATAGAAACCCTAGCTAAGACAACTACAAACAGAGTGTTCTAAAGTGTTAGCAAGGATGAAAATCCACTAACATATTTTAAATCTATGAGAAACAATGTGTACTTGTTATAACTCCATTTGTTATTCTGAACTAGAATTAATAAGAATTATAAACTGTTAAGGTCCATGACCACATAGAAATGAAAATTAATATGGTTAATGAGAAAATAGCATCTAGGTTAATATGGTTAGTACCATTCTGAGATAAGAACCCTGAAATATATTTGTTTATCACTAAGATACTCCATAGGGAAGCTGAGGGTATTCCCAGTGCATAGCCTTCTGGCAAAGTGAGCAAGCCTTACTCCACCCTGGGGAACTAGTGATGATTGGTGAATGTAAAGGGAGGAGCGTCACTATCTTCAGTTAACCGAACAGGCTCCAGCCCTGATTAACTCAGGGGAAACAAAACAAAAGAAAAGACCCACTGGAGAGCTAGAAAGAGACTCATAGGAAGGAGGGGGTTAACAAGGTTGGGAGACAAGAGAGAGTTGAGGTAAACATGATCAATGCATTAAACATACATATGAAACTTCCAAAAAACGAAGTTGATCAATTAAAAGACTTGAACAAGAGGACAGTTAAATCTCTCACTAATTTTTAGAATCAGTATATCATTACCAGTGCAGGCACTTTGAGCTTATTTGTATAACAGCCACAGATCCTGGCTCCTTTCTCAGGATTTCCTAGTACATTGTAGTGTATGTGGTCCAGCTCGATCACTGACTTCCAAAGGCATACACTAACCCTTGACCATCTAAACCCACACACAAGCCCTGCCCTGACTGGGAATCACTCCTATGAACATCAACACAACTGTACTTACAAATAAATTTAATAATCCAGTTGAACATAAAGTATCTTTTATAAAGATGAAAAGTGAAACTAAATATTTTTATATATCCCTTTAAATCACAATCAGCATTCCTTCAGTGGTGAGTCCTCACTTGCTTTTAGCAAAGAGCTTGATTGATTCTTAAAGCTAAGCATGTTCATGTTCTTCTTCATCCTCCTCAAAAATTACATGTCACTAGCTTACAATAATAAAAATATAGCGGTTTTCTAGTCATCTGTTTCTATAGATATGTCTCTCAAGTTGGTTTTTAAATATAAGACTATTTTGTTTGCAAATAATTCTGCAAAGTTTATTCATGGATATGGCAGGAAAGCAAATAGATCAAACAACAAAAGTAAAAACTCCACCCAGGGGTTGTGAAAGGCTTTTCATAAAGGAGCAATGAACACAGTACCCAGTCCTGAAAGACTGGATGTCTGTGGTGCAATCGCAGAAAAGAGACATGGATATCCACGATTCAGTAAGATTGCCCAGTAGCATGGTCTACCAGTTGACTAGCTTTCTGATTTACAAATCAAACCACTATTTCAAAGCCAAATGATTGTATATTTAGAAGTCTCTGCTGATTTAAAAAGTGGAAGACTTGGACGATGGGAAAATGTTTCAGAACTGTTGCCCAAACATACGTATACGTGATGTAAAATGGTGGGAAGGAGACAGGAAGTAGACGAACTGCCAAGGTCTGAAAGACACTTCCTCTCCAAGTCCTTTACCTGGAGCCACATCTGCTTTCTTTTACTGTATGCCTCCATAAGATTTTCCTCCAATGAAAGATTTTCCCAACTAAAAAATTTTGAACACCATTGCCCTAAGGGAAATTAGACAGCAGACGTAAAGAAATATAATATAGGTCAAATTTTATCACAGCAAATACTATTATGACACATGTCCCTGTATAGCAAAAGATTTCTGAGCCTTAGGCAATAACCCATTTGTCTTAAGAAATATGCAATACAACAAAATAAAAGAATCTGGGCAATGTTTTTATTATTATGGCCTTTGACCTGTATTTCTTGCTTGGTGGAGGAATGAATATCTGTGTTGGAATTCACTGTTACCGGCTTCCTCTAGGTATAGCTGCTTTATTTCCAATCTGCCTGATGTGGACCTTGAGTTTGGGATGAAATCAAAGATTGAAGCTCTTAAGCTAGGCCTAGATGTGTGTTTGTATATTTCTAAATGGTTGCTATTCAGCTATGATCTAGGAAATAAGAGAATTAATCATCAATAAAGTAATACAGAGCCCCTGGAAGGTAAAGAAAACATGTCACTGCCAGAAACCTGAGTGTTATGCATACAGTGTCATCTGAGGGACAGCTGGCATTCTCAAGAGTTCCTTGCTAAAAGGTGCAGCCAAGGCAATAAAATAATTAAACGGGTGACTCTTCAGAGATGGCTGTTTCCAAAGATCAGACTTAGCAAAAAAAGGGGAGGGGGCATCTTCCTAGAAGTCAAGTGGCATAGCTACAACTCCCCAGTGTCACCGGGCAAATTTAGTTGTCCTTGTGAATGGAAGCCATATGTTGTAAAGCAGAACAACAGGAAACTCAAGTTCCTCAAGCCTTTGGAATGCCCCTGCCAGCCTTACCTACTGCTGACACTGAATGATTGCAGAATACTACACAGTTGGATAATATATGCAGAGCTCAGGACGCGGCTACCAGCCGCCAAGCATAACTGATAAATCTTCCTATTCAGATCACTACATCTTTCTTCCTGCTAGACTTTGGGATTATATGGCTTCTATTTATCTACCCATCCAAAGTACAGTATATACCCCATTTTTATATACCAGAGCTATTGCCTGCATTTGAGGTTTTAGTGTTTGAGATAAATAATGCATACATCTTTAGTTCATGGAACTCTTCTTGATTCTAGTTATTTTAACACACAGTGTAGTTTTCTTAATGGAGCTTAAAGAGCCAAATTAGAAAATACTTTAAAATCTAATGCAGCTTATTGCAGCGTAGTATTTTCATTTTGTAACAATTTAAATTTCATTTGACTTTATTGAAATATAATTGATTTAATGCATTGCACATTTTAGTGGTATAATTTCATAAAGTTTTAAATATGCAAATATCTGTGAAACATTACCACAATCAAGATAGTAAATACATCCATCATCCCTAATAATTTCCCTTTGGGATTATAAATCTCTCCTTCCCACCTTCCCAACTTCCCATCTTATTCTGAGGCAGTCATTTATCTGTTTTCTTACCTGAAATATTACCTTGTCGTTCTTGCTTTTATATAAAAAAGTATTAGTGTTTTTGATCAACAGCTCCTTAAGAGAAATTACATAATACATGAAGATATTTACTTAATGAACAGGGAGGAAAGAGTCCTTCATGTTTACCTTCTCAATGGATGATATAATAAATATTTTCACTTGTAGATATGAATATATTCTAAGCTAAAACTTAAATATTTCATATTGGAACAATCTTAAAGGGATCCCCATTTAATCCAAGACACAGTCTGGCTTTTGACTTTGCAAAAGCTTCTTTGGCTGTACAGTGGGAGTATTCACATGCAGTAACTTGTTTGAATAGAGCTTGAAATGCTGGAAATATTTGTAGTTTCAATATTATTATAACTTTCCCTTAATGATCTGAACTGGTCTGATTGGGCAGTTTCAGCAACAGTACACTGTAACTGTTGGATCTTTGTATAGAGTATGAGCAAAGACATGACTTCTACTTCCAAATAAGTAAAAGATGTTCAGCTAGTCAAATGTAACATAATTGTGAGATTTTTTTTAACAGAAATATGTCCCTAATATTTCATGGTATATACTGAAGTTGAAAGAAATGTTTTTGTAATCTGGAATTCATATTTGACTTAATATTTTATATTTTTATTTGGCCAGCAACCGTAAGGGATATGTGAGATTGGGAAATCAAAGCATTGAGCAGAGAAGAGAGGGCAGGAGTCCCTTAATAATGGACTCATCTTTTGGAATGGACCCACTTACAAACTAAGGAGATTAGTAGTCTGTAGTTGCTAAAGTCTAAAGGCAAAAGGTTTTTACAACCCTTGAGTGGATTGGCTTTATTTCACACAAAGTGACTTCTGTGGTCTTCTGTCCTAAGTCTAGATGTAGTCCTTTTTCAGTCCCAAGTGTGTCCATGTCTGAACCTTCTGAGAAGCCATCCCATACAAATTAACTCTTGCTTTATCTGATAAGAAACTGAACATTCCAGAGACAATGAAGACTTCCACTTCCTAAGACATCCTTGGGATTTCCCGCTTCTCTGATTTTTAGGGAGAAATCCTGATGAAGATCACTTTCTTCCACTGTATGGACTCTGAGATCTGAGACAATGCCCAGGCTCCCTGGGCTTTCTGTCTCTGGATAATGTTATCGGGGCAGGAGACCTAACTAAATGAGAGTGATTCACACTCAGGAAAGGTTTCATCCCACTCAATGCGGGAAGCAATTGACGTACACTTCTTGTTAGCAGCCACAGATCTTCATCATATATGACCTGCTATGCCAGCTTCCAACGTCTTCCTAGTCATTCCCCACGAGTGACCTGCTACTAAGTACTGGTGTATGCCAAAGAATGTGGTGGGAAATGCAACATCAGTTTTCAGAGCCCTGCTCTCCAATATATTTTCATTTGTCCTCTAGGACCCTGTCTTCATTAGGGTTTTGGTTTTTTGCTGTGAAAGGCTTCACGACTATGGCAACTCTTATAAAAAAAAAACATTTAATTGGGGTGGCTTACAGTTTCAGAGGTTCAATCCATTATCATCATGAGAGGTGCATGGTGTGTAGGCAGACATGCTGGAGGAACAGTTGAGAGTCTGACATCTTGCAGGCAACAGGAAGCTGACTAACAGTCACCTTGAAGGAAGCTTGAGAAAAGAGAGCTCAATGCCTACCCCCACAGTGACACACTTCCTCCAATAAGGCCATACCTCCTAATAGTGCCACTGCCTTTGGGGGCCATTTTCTTTCAAACCACCACAGATCCCTTCTAAATTCTTCCCATCGGGGCTGTATTAGATGTCCATATTTTCCAACTGTGCATCTGCTTTTCCTTCCACTGACGGAATCAAGAGAAGGTTATCAACTATGTAACAATGCCAAATGTAAATCATAGCCCACACTATGAAGCCATTAGATTTCTGTGCCCTTGGGTTTCGTAGCACTCTTATTGACCCACTATAGTGAGACCATTATTATCTGGCATCACAAGAATGAGGTCACAGAGCACCTCAGCTCTGTGATGTAAGCACATGAGGCTCATTGCTGCTCCCATAGACAGTGCTGCAGGACCTTGTGGCCTGGGCTTCCATAGAAAACATCTGATTGTGAGGTTTGAGGAGTAAGAAACATTAGCTCCCTCTTCTTTCTTTCCTCTTCAATGCAGCCACCACTTTAATCCAAGTCCTCCCAATATCTATGGCTGGGACCTTGAAATAGAAAGATTTCAAGTGGAAATGATGTTAGGGATATTGGCTGTTCAATTCCCATGCTGCTACCTGCCAAGTGGCAAATGCAAGTTAAGATAATGATGCTATCTGACTGTTGTAAAGAGTTGTGGGACTGTTAAGACACTGCTGGTTCTCTTATTTCTTTGTTTATTTTTTTCCATAATGTCTTGTATTTGGAAAGTGCCCAGTACTTAATTTATATTTCAAGAAAAGAACCTGAAGAAACACTGACTGGTCATCCCTCCATTGACACACTTAAGCACTTCATATTTCCTGCCCAAATACAAACCAAAAGTGATATTTGACCAAGTTTCCCAGAAAACATTTTCCATAGATTTCTATCCCTAACTCTATTAGCATTAGTGTCATTTTTTATGCTTCATTTAAGATAAAAACAATAGCAACAACAATAACAAAACAACTTCTTATCATCCCTGCATCGATATGAACTAACTAATTTCAAACTTTTTTGGAGAAGTAATTTCAAATCCCTACTTAAAAACAAACAAACAAAATCAAAGTAAATTCCAGCTCACCTAATGAAAGACGACACTGGGCTGTAGGAAGGCAATGGACTTAAAACCGAGATCTGGAAGAAATGTTTCCCAGGGCTGTGGAGGTTGCTACTCGTGGCAGCCTTGTGCTCTTTTGCTCACACATACACTCATTTAAGTCTGAAAGAGAATGCTAAACAAAATTAAGCAGGAAACGAAAACTAAGTCATCAAATAAGCTAGATCATGAGCTTGAGTTATAGGATGAAGCAAGTCAAATTTCCTCCTTAAAAAAATAAAAAAAAAATCCGTGTTGAGTGTTGAGCCAAATCTTAGTTCTTATTCGTCACGTCACACCTCCACTTAGAATGGGTGTGCACGCTTTGTGAACTTTCTCACACATCACGCTATGCAGCTAGACACATGTCTAGCCCCAGCTCTTCTCAGAGATCCAGTTCAAAAATTCCCCTTTTCCTCATGGCCTGCCTCCACTTATGTGACAGCTTTCAGAGCCCTGCCACAGAT